>JAAGKR010013189.1:0-14566 GCA_011419295.1 Clarias macrocephalus
AACGCGCACAACCTTGAGGCGGATGGGCTACAACAGCAGAAGACTCCACCAGGTACCACTCATCTCCACTACAAATAGGAAAAAGAGGCTACAATTTGCACGAGCTCACCAAAATTGGACAGTTGAAGACTGGAAAAATGTTGCCTGGTCTGATGAGTCTTGATTTCTGTTGAGACATTCAAATGGTAGTCAGAATTTGGCGTAAACAGAATGAGAACATGGATCCATCATGCCTTGTTACCACTGTGCAGGCTGCTGGTGGTGGTGTAATGGTGTGGGGGATCTTTTCTTGGCACACTTTAGGCCCCTTAGTGCCAATTGGGCATCGTTTAAATGCCACAACCTACCTGAGCACTGTTTCTGACCATGTCCATCCCTTTATGACCACCATGTCCCCATCCTCTGATGGCTACTTCCAGCAGGATAATGCACCATGTCACAAAGCTCGAATCATTTCAAACTGGTTTCTTGAACATGACAATGAGTTCACTGTACTAAAATTGCCTCCACAGTCACCAGATCTCAACCCAATAGGGCATCTTTGGGATGTGGTGGAACGGGAGCTTCGTGCCCTGGATGTGCATCCCACAAATCTCCATCAACTGCAAGATGTTATCCTATCAATATGGGCCAACGTTTCTAAAGAATGCTTTCAGCATTGAATCAATACCACGTAGAATTAAGGTAGTTCTGAAGGCGAAAGGGGGTCAAACACCGTATTAGTGTGGTGTTCCTAATAATCCTTTAGGTGAGTGTATAAGTATCTCTACTTTACTTGAGTGTTATTAGAGAATACACTTTTTTTTTACTCTACTACATAGTAGAGAAAATATCTGTACTTTTACTTATGTACATTTCTGAATTATGTTGCGCTATAAAACCACAAGTGATATTTAGGTTATGAAGCAGGAATTTTGCCACCTGATTACTATTATGCATAATTGCATGACTTGCTTTTCCCTCGAGACAAGATTAATAATATTCGATGTGTTTGAAATCTGGAGTAGGGCTGGTTGCAGACAGCAGCAAAAACAGCATACAGGTAGTCTCCAACTTACGAACATTCAAGTTACGAATTTCCACAGGTACAGTACGAATGCACAGCGGTTCTACAAACATTCCTAGATGTGAACAAATTGCAGAAGTAGCTCACGTGTACTATACAAAAAACAGACACTGCAGTGCACCAGATACCAATATTAACAATTATATACAATATTTTCAATGTGCATGTGCGGGAGAATTGAGTCAGCCTCACCGGTTTCAATGAACCCTGGAAGCATGATGATAGAAAATGGCTGTCCTGTAAAGAGTTCCTGGGAGGCCAGCGTTTCAGACCTGATCAGGGCTCTGACGTACTGAGAAAACTTTTTACCCTGATAGTATCCAAGCGCTAGGGAAACTCCGGAACAAGTGTGATAGCACAGAAGGGGATTATATAGACATAAAGGGAGTTTTTACTTTTACTCAAAACTGTGTTCTGTTATTCTACACAATCAAAACTGTGATTTGACTTGGATGCCGCTTGTGGATGTGTAAATCGGCTTCGTCTGAAATTGTTTTGCTGGGTAAAATGAGCCGCAAAAGACAAAGATGTTCATAGAAATGTTGAAATAAAATAGTATGAATAAAAGGTGATAAAAGATGATGAAAGCCAGATATGTGACCTTGTCTTTTCTGATCACGCACAACAGTCAAGTTGAGACTGGCTGTCTATACTTTGCATTGCAAGGAGTACAGATGTAAGCGTGGGTTTGATGTGTGTAACTGTGTGTGCTCACATGACAGCTACATTAACCTCCTGACTAAGGCAGGACACTAAGAGCTGAGTCACCTTTGCTGGGATCTGAGTCATCGTCGCTGAGATGTGATCAAGGAACAAATATGATTAGCTAACACTAACACAGATGTCCCTAAACACCAAAGCAATGAAATATCACTTACCGACATGCAGAAATCATTTATTATTGTAATTATTATTGTAAGATCATAATTCAATATATCAAATATTTCACAGCATACCCTTTTAACAAACAAGATCAACTTTAATACCTTCTAACTGTTTACAGTTTATTTTCGGAAACATGGAGTACCGAAGCATTTTAATGCACAAGCACATATACTGTACTTATACACCCAAACACACACTTCAGGCAATTAATCTGCTCCACCGATCCGTCCGCGTGTCTTTGAGAGGAAACCGAAAAACCCGAACACAAACACAGCGAGGAAATGCAAATTCCAGGCGCAGACTGACGGCAATAATTAAACCCTCAACCCTGGAGGTGCGAGGCGATAGCGCTAACCACGGAGCCATCATGCCGCCTATTGATATTCATACTTATTTGATTTAAATGTCTGAATGTTGTTTTTGCCTGTTGGCAAAATTCAAACACTGCCTCATTATCTATCCGTGGAAAAGAAATGACTCAAGCCCTTAAAGTAACATATAAGCCATGTTCATCTTAGCATTTAAATATTACACATTAAAAAAAGCGAAACAACACCATTTTACTGTAATATCAATATATTCATCATTAGACTTGCCCAGGAAACTGTAAAGAAAATAAAAACACTGACCTTAAACTCTTTTGCACTGAGCAATACTAACTCCTGCTGGAATATTTTTACACTTGTCTTGTGTAACAATATCAATAGCACCATCGCATATTGTTCTTAAATGAGACTGCTCAGCAGGTGGAGATTAACTTATATGGATTTTTTAAAGGATTAAAAGGTCAGCATCTGACAAGAAGAGAGAAAAAAAGGAATACGACAACAACTGAAAAATTGTGACCTGTTCTGTTTAACTCCAGGTTTTACACCTAGTGGTCAAAAATAGGAACTGCAACAAACACAAAGAGGCCCACTGGGACAGGAATCACACTGCTCCTTGCTATGGACGTTTGCAGTGCAGGAGGATTACTGAACAAAGTAGTTAACAACAGCGCTGCCAGGATCATATATTTTAAACCACAATGTCTAAGGTGGAAGGTGGAGATTAACTCTTCCCCTTACTGCATATCATAACTGATATTTGAGCATGAAATGTAAGTCGTGTTATCACGCATGATGCTGCTTCACCCTAAAGAATTCAGTTTGAGCTTGGTCCGATGTGCATGGGAATTTCTGATTCGTCAAATTACGAATGATACTGAAATATTAATCTATTCGAATGAAGTGTCCATTTTGATAGGCATTAGTCTTTAGGCATAGTACTTACTGGTTTCATTTAGGTCCTCACTGTTTCTTCCATATAAAATACAAGTGTGGTGAACCTTGTTCTGAAGATATTCAGCACGTCAGGCGACCGACAGTTAGTGTAATTACCAGGTGTGGAAGGTAGTTTTAAATTCTTATCGGTACTGTGTAGCCAAAAGATGAGGAGAATAAACCATGGAAGAGTGGACGGTCCTTAGAAAACCACAAGATTTATTTTATATTTCCACTTATTCCGCTTATATATATATCGACTAACTTGCGGATTCTGGGGTTAAATCCCAAATAGCGTTGAATGGAAAGCTAGTGCGCTATGTGGGATATACAATCTCCTGTCCCACATACCAAGTTGTGCCCTTGATCAGGGGTTAGAGAGAGATTCAGGGTGTTAGCTTTGCAGCTCATGTTAGCCGTGAACAAGGCAACACGGACAGAACGTTACCAGATGTGTTTTCTTGTCGCAAGTGCTTCCATGGCACAACAAAAACAAACTTGAGCTTTACACATGATGCAAAAAGAACAACAGGTCAGAGGTGAGACTGAGGTCGCTTTTACTGGACAACCAACAGTGAGAATTCTGTGACATTGTGTTGAGGCTGAACATTTTGGTTTTTATAAACGACTAATTAGGCGGCACGGTGGTGTAGTGGTTAGAACTGTCGTCTTGCACCTCCAGGGTCCGGGTTCGATTCCCGTCTCCGTGTGCATGGAGTTTGCATGTTCTCCCCGTGCTTGGTGGGTTTCCTCCGGGTATTCCGGTTTCCTCCCAAAGTCCAAGGACATGCAGATTAGGCTAACTGGCGTTTCCAAATTGCCCGTAGTGTGTGAGTGTGTGTGTGTGCCCTGTGATGGATTGGCACCCTGTCCAGGGTGTACCCTGCCTTGTACCCTAAATCTCCTGGGATAGGCTCCCCCCCCCCCCCCCGTGACCCTGAATACAGGATAAAGCGTATAGATGATGAGTGAGTGAAATGACTAATTATTACTTAGTTTAGTGAGTGGGTGGGAAAAAACCCCAGGTTTTATAAAGAAGTCAGTAACATATCATGTATAATACAGTGCACTCGTATCACTACACGGATCTCTTTTATCTGCATATTTAGATGTAATTCAGCCTCCATTGTCAAAATCTCTGGATAAAAAACGTCTGGTGAATGACTAAATGCAATTGTAAATGTCTTCAAACGTGAAATGACTATGTCAGCAGGCCTCAGATGACATGCTGCTATCCTTTCAAACGGATGAATACGGAGTTCAGACCACTGATGAGTTTCAGACTCAAAATAAACTTTATTGTGAAAAAAAAAAAAAAAAAAGAAAACTAACGCAGCGTTCAGTTTATATTCTTATTAGAAATTTCACTGCAAATCCCTTTAAACCCGCTGTGGGAAGGTGATGAAGCTTCTCCACATGGAAATCCCGACTGAGCTTTAAAGCTAGTGTGCAGATGAAAGCACCCACTCTGTGCAGACCCATTCGATTTTTCTAATCAAACACTGAACCATACCACACGTGTCTGTGGTTCAGAAAGCTGTGCGTGTGTGCGCGCGCGCTTCTGTGTAGGCGTGTTTCTCTGACCACTCCAAAGATCCTATTATCTGAAATTCCAGGAACCAGATCAATGTGGATTCGGGTAGGGAACTTTATAAAACTTGAAAGCGTACCTGTTCAAAGAACTCGTCCATGAAGCCTTTCTCCATTCCCACTGCCACCTCCTCCTCCTCTTCGGTGTCCTTACCCTGGGAGACAAATAACATCCAATTAACATTAGCACTTAATGTCATTGTAAAAGAGCTTCACGGGGTCTTTTTAACCAAGTTATGACAGATTAATTAGTCATGCTATCATTTATAGACAGTTTATTTATATACGACTCTACTTATGAAAATAGCTTATTTTACTAATTGTACAAATGCAAAATGTTTTTTTTAATTAAACGTCAGCATCTGAAAAAAAGAGAGGAAAAAAGGAAAACAATAACAATCGAAAAATTGTGAACTGTCCTGTTTAATTCCAATTTAGTTTTTACACCTAGTGGTCAAAAATGGGAACTGCAACAAACACAAAGAGGCCCATTGGGACAAGAATCACACTGCCCTTTGCTATGAACATTTACCGTGCAGGAGGATTATTGGACAACGCAGTTAACAACAGCATTGCCAGGATTATATATTTTATACCAAATTGTCAAAAAAAATAATAATAAATTAAAAAAAACATCAATTATTTTTTGGGTTTTGCAGCAAAAAAAAAAAATTAACATAATAAATTAACAAAAACAAAGAAAGTCTATGTAAAAACAGTGTTTATATGATGTACAGAACTATGTCCACTAAAATGTATTAGGTTTCAAAGATGAAAGAAGAAGAAATGGATGATTATGGAGTAGATAAAGGAAATGTGTGTTCACCACAATGACCCTGATTCCTAACTGCACATTTTTGGATTTCTCAGTGACCCCGGTTAATGATACCAGCTGTTCTGTCTGTGGGGGCCCAGGAGCCTGTCTGCTGTATTAAACATAGTTAAACAAATGTACATGTCTTTTGATTGTATAGAATATCAGAACACAGCTATGAAAGTTTAAACACTCCCTTTATTTCTCTATATAATCCCCTAGTGTTTCACTAGTGCTTGTATATCTTCAAGGTAGACCATTTTCTCAGTACGCCGGAGCCATGATCGGACTGCCTGCTTCACGTCTGAAACCCTGGCCTCCCAGGAACTCCTTTAAATGGCGCAAACATCTCGGTCAGTAGCATCATTCAGGAGCAGACAGCCTTCTTTAAAACATTTGCACCTTTCAGATGAGAGCCTAAGAGACTCATCACTGTACGGTGCTTGAAGTCTTCATTCATGAGGAATTTCATCACAAGTCCTGGTTTCACTTGAACGCCACTTGTACATCTGAGACGGCTCACTCGCTATACATGTGATGGCTTCTCAACTCTCTTTTTTCACCATGTCATTATTAAAGTCACCCAAAACCCCCCGTGCACCGCCTCCGCTTACACCATCATTAACTATGACTAGAGATTTCCTTCTTGGCTGAACTGTGATTTTAACAGGAGACTGGAGAGTGCTGTTGTTAGAGTGGCTTTGTAACTGAAAGAACCATCTGCAATGAAAAAAATATCCACTACAAAGGGAAACGGCTTACAACCTTGAACTCCTGAATCCTTTACATTCTGCAGCTTGTCAGCGTTTTAATCTCAACAACACACTTCAATTTCTTTTTGGAATGAAATTCCTCATGCTCCGAACACAAGACCACACAAAATGAGCGGAGCCTCATGAAAAGTTGTGAACCGTGAATCATTACAGTCGTGCTCTCGTCGATGAGCACAGCAGGACAAGTCATTAGAAGCCTTTTATTCAATGAAGACCTTGTGAGAACAACAAGCACAAAACCTACTATGGATGTATCTTTTTTTTTTTTCCTGATAACCTGAACTCCTTTCAGAGTAACTCATTCTCTTTAGTGGACATTACATAGGCGGCACTGTGGTGTAGTGGTTAGCACTGTCGCCTTGAACCTCCAGGGTCCGGGTTCGATTCCCGTCTCTGTGTGCATGGAGTTTGCATGTTCTCCCCGTGCTTGGTGGGTTTCCTCCGGGATGTTCCGGTTTCCTCCCATAGTCCAAAGACATATAGGTTAGGTTAATTGGCGTTCCCCAAAAATTGGCTGTAGTGTGTGCGTCCTGTGATGGATTGGTCTTGTGCCCTAAGCCTCCTGGGATAGGCTCCAGGCCCCCGTGACCCTGAATACATGACCCGTGACATTGCATGAGAGACTGTAAGATGATTTCATGCTTACTTACAGAAAAGTCACACAAACATCACATTTTAATAAGGGCATGAGATACTTGTTTAAAATTCACACATGTGGCTTAACATTTGTTTAGCATTTAGCATTAGCCTAGAAAACAAGTTAACTTGGTTAAGACAGCCAGTTAATTAAAAAAAATAGTCAAGTTTACTCCTGTATACACAGTACTACTGTCTAGTCGGGCCAGGCCACTCGTCCTTGATTTCTACACTGCAGTCCGGTGGCACCATATTTACATGCACATGTCTGACTACAACACTAACTATATGGTATAGTACAAGAAAGCCACAGAAAATGACCAATCAGTACAAATCTTTATGCTAAACTAAATGATGAAATAAAAAACCATGGAATATTAAAACTACAAAGGATATTTCCATTATATGGATGGTAACGCCACCTGGAAGAAGGTGCTTTCAGGACCTAAGGTCCAGGATTAAACCAACACCCTGAATATGCCTAGGGCTGTTACTGGGCAGTTACTGCATTTCAAAAAAATGGTACATCTGCAACTTCTTGAGGAAAAGAAATAAAATGCAATGAGGAATTACATTCTCTTCTGACATGTCTCGTTTGACAGGAGATGAAGCACTAAGGTAAATGTATTGTTTGCATGTCACAAATCATTTACAGCCTTATCATTCACAACCTTGGACAGATTAATTCATTATTTTATGCAACGCAAATTGAAAGAATAACTGAAATCTCAACCAATACCAAATAAAAAAAAACACTTGTATTAAAATGAAAGCCTGGTTTTCAAACATCCCCAAACAAACAACAGCAATTATAACCCAATATTAACATTAGCTCAAAGATAATCCTCAAGTTTTTCAGCATGGGTCTCTCATGGGTCTGTTTTCAATTTGCCACCTTGTACCGTTTCAGTACCACTGTTCAGACTAATCATATCTAATCATATTTAATTAGATAGTCTTCAGAACAATGATACAATAACATCTCAGACTATAACTATACCAGTGCAAAGCTCATTTCCTGGATTAACATATCTCAAATGGCCAGTTTCATATGTATTTTTTTTGGAGCCTATACTAGAGACTTGAGGTATGCCACATCTTAATTCACATTTGCTCCTCATTCAACAGCATTATTTATTTTATCTTCTCATTTTGGACATGTAGGGTAACAGCTCTGAGACAGGAGCAAGCCTCAGAGGACAGCGAATTCCTTTCTGTGATGAACAGCACCCCGGGGAAGAGCAGCTCCCCGCCCAGAGCCAATCTCCGACAGATTGAAACACGGCTCACTTGTCAATTAGCCCACTAGAACCCTCTGCCCCACTTGGAGCAAAGTCAATCAGCCAGGTCCTACAAAACGTGCTCGAACCAGCTACACATCTCTCACTATAGCAGAAAAGACAATGATAAGGTTTTGGCAGAAAGACAATTACCTCTTTTAAACGTTCACTATTCTGAGTCCTAGACAATAAACAAAAATAATTCAAACAAATAATAATAATAAAGAAGTCGTCTATGAAGTCCTTGGGAAAAGTAGAATGTAGAAAGTATTTATGAGATCAACAGACACAAGAGAACACACAAGGGCAGAGAGTATTTTTCAAACCAACAATGCTTATCATTGTTCATATGATTACAATGATTATCATTAATGTGGAACAATATAACTGCCAAATCATTGCTATGGCAAGAAAGCATTGACATATTGTGAGATCTAGCACATCTACCATTTTTTTTTTACCACACAAAATTTGCATTCAGATTTGATTTACTTCACTTCAATTCCAGGTCAATGTGCGTACAAGAACGAGAGAATGAATCACTCTGTCATAAAACGGACATCATCTCCTACTTCTAATGAAATACAATGTGCTGCATGCTGGTGCATTAATGTACTCATGCTTTATTTACATTTCTATTACCTGCTACGGATGGAGCAGACATTAGGAGAAGAGCTTCTGTAAGCTATACAAGTGTCACGATACTTAACAGTAAAAAAAATTTTTTTTAATGATTTCTCCATTAACTTTTATGTTTATTGCTGCTTTTACCCACAACAATGTTTTCTTGGTGGTGATGTTAAGCATGTCGAGTTGGGTTATACAGGCACATACATTATTTTCCTTTTACATCATTTTCTACATTCTTGCACATCGTAGGCATAAATTACATGCAAGTAAAGTGGCCGAGATTAGTTTTTCAGTAGCATTTAGTGTAGATCATTGCCTTTAAACATACGGACGGTTTATCTGCAAAATGCAGAAAAATGACATTTTCACGCTTGATACACTCAAATTATTGTCCTCAGCCATGCAAGACCTCTACACACCCTTCTTTTAGAAAATGTGAAATGATGCATTTTGGCAAAGTGCAACAGTAAACCACAGCAATACATTGCAGGCACATTGTATTGCAGGCTTGTTTCAGTCATGTGATCAGTCAAAATTTCACTGGTGACCTAAATGGATTATTACAGAATTTGGAGGACATGGGTGCCAGTGAAGTTCCCTTAGCAGCCATGGACTGTTATAAGGCCGTGTCCTCGACTACTGAAGTGAAACTGAAACTGGTAAGAGCATTAGTCTGATGATGCATTGTAAATTTAATTCTTAATATAGTTTTTTCATTTATTTATTTCATTTTACTTTCATTCTTTAACAATCTTTGAAATGAAAAAACAAAACAAACAAAAAAAAATTTCCCCAATTTGCTGCAGACATTAGAATATCATAAAGCTTGAGTTTGTGGATTTTTTAATCGTTTATTTATTTATTTATTTTTATATATATAAAAAAAGTATTTTTTTATTTTTCTATAATATAAAGAAATATATTATTGATACTATATTGCTTATTTACATCAAACCTGCAGGCTGGTTTATCCACTGTGGCAAAACTGTTAGAGTTGGATTTATAGTGTTTTGCTAAATTATCATTTAAAATTCATAATTTTTTACTTTTTTTTTTTACCATTTGTGCTTTTTGAAACACTTATGACTCAAACAAATCATGTACAAAATGCTCTCCATCAGTCTGGTCTTTTCTCATTTTGTAGTCAACCCTGTCACTTTAAAGCTGAAAACTGTTCCTATTATTTATTTATTATTTAGCATTTGACTCTTTTAATATTTTGAACTGATGGGTAATTGTGTGTATAATGAATATTAGAAAAAAAATAGGTAATAAAATCATAATATGTTTAGGATAATGATTTATTCATCATGAAATATTTCACTGAATAGTTCATCATACTCGTACTCGGCTCAACTGCGGCCTTGTTTGTCCAGTATATCTAACATATTTCTGAAATTGATCCTCAAAGAGAGTTTGTTATAGAGTTTATAAACTCTATAGTGTTGTAAATTTCAAAATCCAACTTGAAGATCTAATATTTTATTCGTCGAATATTTGTCAAAATTAATAGACATTTAAACGGAGAGTTTAGAAAATGGTAGAACATCATTAATATGAAGACTGCTTATGATATGCATCACTGGCTATGATAAATTCATCATGGAGGCGTCCAGTCTAGCCTGCAGTTGTGGTTTGGAATTATGAGAAGTCAAATATATGCTGGTAATGCTCATGCTCATGTAATGTCGTATAACGTCACTGCGAGCCTCAGTACCGCGCTGATGTTGAAGCCATGATCTCGCTAATGTTCATTTGAGTGCCCTGTGGACTTAATGATGAAATATAGCAGGAAATCTTCAGTGAGAAGCGAGAGCACGGCAGATGAAAAGAGAATCTCTAGTCCTCTCCTCCCCATCTGCTCTCCTCCATCCACCTACTCCCTTCTCCTGCATCCTTTGTCATCTTTCTCCGCCCTTCTCTTCATGCTTCTCGGTGTGCCTTGCCTTCTCTCGGCCCATCTCTCTCTTTCTCTCACACACACGCTCTCGAGCCAGCAGACAATAGGGAGGAGGCTTGAGCTCAATCCGAGTCTCATTACACCAGACGGCCCACACAACATGGACCGAGTTACCTGCAGCTGCCTCCTCGCTGCTACACTTGTTATTTTTTCTTCCATTCACATCCTACGTTACTTTCAGCCTTTTTCATATGCGGTGCCAGTTTATCCTTTTTATGATTACGGTGTTACCGCACTTCTATAACCAAAAAAACGGCCAATTACAAAAGAAGAAGTGAAGCGTAAAGAGTGACTGGGTGAGGAACTATTTTGAGATTTAATATCAATTTATTTTGAGCCTAAAATACTAATAGTATTATATTCTATACCATCAAAATCATGTGGACACAGCTCCATAAAGACATGGTTGGCCAAGGGTGGATTGAAAGAACTCGAGTGATCTGGGCCCTGACTTCTACCCCTCTGAACACTTTTGCGATGAAATGATTCGAATACTTGGTCACATGTACCTTACAGGACAGTGAAATTATTTTTTCGCATATCCTGGTTAGGAAGATCGGCTCAGAGCGCCAGGATCAAGGGTCTTAGTTAAGGGTCTTGCTCAAGGGCTCAACAGCGGCAACCTGGTGGTGCTTCTACTTACTTCTACTTTCCAATCAGTAACCCAGTAACCCACAGCCTTAACCCTCAACTGCTCTAATGTACAATGAGATAAAAATGTAAGTCGCTCTGGATACGGGTGTCTGCCAAATGCTGTAACGTAAATATGAACTGATTGAGCCACCACTCCCAAATCCAGTGGAAAGATTCCTCAGAAAAGTGGTGCTCAAGACATGAAATTAATCATCAGGGAATATACAATACATATAAAAAATTATCCAGATAAGAATATTTGTTAAATCTGCAATTAACTGGCACCTCATCCAGGGTGTATTTTCTCCATCCACTTGTATAGTATAGAGAATGAGTGATGGATCTGTGGCGATACAGTTTAAACCCTAAAATGTTCCCTATATAATGAGTCCCTGTATTGGATTGAAAAAAAAAATGTGTTCAATTTAACCTGCTTGAGCCATCTCTACCATTCGGTTGAGGTATTCTATTCTAAAAATATTTACTAGAAGACAATGTGTCTGTAAATAGTTTGCCTTTTTAACTGCCTCACTGCATACTAATGAGAAACAATGGGAACATTTTGCGCTGTGACTTTTTTCTTATTTATTTATTTATTGTATTTGTAAATATATTGATACTTTTACCTTGAAGGGACACATCAACCGTTTGGAACAGGCCCATAGTGGGGTTTGTTAAAAACAAACAACAATGGTTGCTATTATTGCCCCAAGGCAATAATAAAATAGAAAAATCTGTCCCATTCATAACAACATTTTTTGTGTATCCGGTTCAGTTGAGGTCATCCAATCATTAGGTTTCTCAGACATGAAATCTGGAAAGTTTCAAAATCATGCTGTCAGTTATGGCGATAAAAATTGCATTCAGGTGTGAGGAGAAAATCTAATATCAGCACATATCCAGGTGAAAGCATTACACCACGCGTACCCTTCCGCACTCCGCTAGCTCACTTTTCACATTCTAGTTGCCCAGGGAAACAGGGAATTATTTTCCCCGCAGGAGCAGCTCTGCCTCAGTCTGAGAGGAAAATGTCATTAAGCCTGCAGTGGCCTGTAATGACAGATAGCAGGCAAGGAGAGAGTGATGCGGCGTCACCTCTCATTCCTCCCTCTCCCTCTGGGTTTCATACGCAGGGTTGCGCAGACCGTCCCCGAAGTGTGTGGCGACACAAATCCAATTACACCACGCTGACGTACTTGTCGTATTGTGGGGAAAGAAAAGACCACCGACTGTGGCATTTGCATCTTCATCAATCAACACTCTGGTGTGTAGTCTCTCTCACAGGCGGCAGAGATCCCAACACCCGCCGTATCACATCCTGCTTCGCGTTTTGCCAGTAAAGAGGCACCAACTCTGACTTTTCCTGACACAAAACAAAGCAGCATTCCTAGGTCAGTAGTTTTGGCTGGAAAAAAAATGTATTTCTTTAGTTTAGTCTAAACACTATGTATGAAAAATATTAATTTGTGTGTGACACAAAATAGTTTCAGCTAGTTATATACTGTATATGATCCATTAAAGGGCCCATATTTGACTGTTTCATTAACAAGTTAACACACGTCTCAGAGGTCCCTCAAAGTTAATATGTTAATGCTCCAGATAAAATACCCCTCAAATTATTTATTTTATACTGTACATCTCCCTATAGCACTGTCGCCTTGCACCACCAGGCTCCGGGTTCGATTCCCGTCTCCCCGTGCTTGGTGGGTTTCCTCCGGGCACTCCGGTTTCCTCCCACAGTCCAAAGACATGTAGATTAGGTTAACTGACATTCCCAAATTGGCCAAAGTGTGTGAATGAGTGTGTGAGTGTGTGTGTGCCCTGCGATGGATTGGCACCCTGTCCAGGGTGTACCCCGCCTTGTGCTCTAAGTCTCCTGGGATAGGGTCCATGTAAATGAGCTACTCCTAAGCCCCACCCAACCCGAAAATAGCAGAGCTGAGCAATAAGCGGACGGAGAGGAGACATCACTAAATGGCGGACAGCGTTTCGGATCCGGGACCGAGTTCTATCCAGACCCTGATGCTTTTCTGATAAATGAGAATGATTAATTTGTCAGTAATCTAGAGCTTTTTAACTTGAGGTGGGCGTGGCTATATACGTCACTCAACCAACATGGTTGTTTATCGTGTACGGACAAAATGTGCATAAGAAACAGAAACGAAAGTTCACACCGGTCCAAAATGGAATATACCTGGACTGAGAGCTCGGTATGACAGAGCAACCAGAGTACTTTCACTTTCATTTACAGCACAGCAGCGTGCGAATGAAGATGCACTAAAGATTGTTGTATTTCATACACACAGTTACTGAAAATTGACAATGAATATTATTGAAATGCTACGACTAATTTAAGAACCTCAAAGAAAAGTTTATTGCCGAGACCTTCTTACATTTTAATTCTGCTCAATGAGGTCACATTAGGGGCAAATCTAACTGGGTTGTCAAATCTAACCAGCCAATGCAAAAATAGAAAGAAAAAAAAAACAAAGCAGGGAATGTTATACATATCTACCTCCTACTGAGCATCGCTTCTTAAACTTTAATGCATACAGAGCAGGGTGTTCTGCATTTTAATTACTCAACTCATATTTGAAGTTATATTTAATATTAATAAGTCTGTCATGATAGACGTCCAAGGACGAGGCACTAGAACAAGGGCGGCTCATGGCTGAATTGTGTGATGTCTTTACTTTCGAGTTTAAAGGAACTTTGTTTTTCCGCCACGGTGACTGAAGACGGATGAATTCACAGCGTTTCCATGAAAGACTTTTTAATTAAGAAAATCGTTTGAAATAAAAACATTCTTAAGAAGTGCTAGACTATTTGTAAATAAAAAAAGTTCTGAAGTTCTTAACTTTGATCTGTTTATGTAAGAGTAAGATGCCTTTGAAATAAGAACTCAATCATCATCAATGACAGTTTCATATCATGCTTATAACAATAATAATTATTATATTCAGAGCGCAGGGTGAGCCCTACAGCACCCCTGAAGCAGACGGGGTTAAGGGCCTTGCTCAAGGGCCCAACAGCAGCA
>JAAGKR010013190.1:0-14565 GCA_011419295.1 Clarias macrocephalus
TTGCTAGATGTTGAAAACACAGAAAGGCATTATTAGAATAAACCCAATGTTACTTCATTTAGTCATTCATTTACTGGTTCATGGATTCACTTATCTTTAGTAGTTGCTCTATTCTGGTCTGTTTACCCAGGGAACACTGGGTATGAGGCAGGGATACACAGGCTGGATGGGATTAATAATTAGTAACAATTCAGTGTAGTCCTCCATAGGGAGGAAACTAGAGAATTCAGAGGGAACCTGTGTGCCCCCAGAGAGAACGTGCACACAGCAACCTGAGCTCCCCGTCGAGCTTGGAGCTGTGAGGCAGCAGCACTTACCTGCTGTCTGCTGTGCCACTGTGTCGCCCACACAAGTACTCAAATACAGAAATCACTATTTGGGTATCGGTTATGTCAGGCACCGACATGGGGTCAGTGAGGAAATATTTGAAATTAAAGTTGGCACAAGACAGTATTCGGATACAGAAAGGAGCACTCTTGTGATTTTAAAGATATGCACCAGGACATTTCTGGAACATGCATAGGAAGCTCATGAGAAAGGAAATCAAATTTGACAGCAGGCACAAATCAGGTACCATGGGATTGCAGGTTAAGTCCATACACTACTATAATACCCGTAACACACCAGAAGCAATGCTGAATGTGCAGCACTTCTTGGATGCTTTTCATTTCATGCTGGGCCCTGCTCTCTTTTTTAGCTTTCTCTGCTAAATATGCACCAGCATGAACAAGAAGCATGTTTCTCTGCAGTGGCATATTATTCTATGATACTTGATTACATCAAACTCAATACACGGCCTGACATATTTTCTAAGACCTCTTTTATCTTTGATTACAGTGCACAATGTGGTGGCCAATCCAGGTGTGAAAATGATTCCTCAGAAATACTCTTTCACAATTTGAGTCATGGAATACAGTATGCCTGTGCCTTCAGGACAGTAAAACTCCATTGATGTGATAAACTTGTCATTCAGTACATTCAGGTCATCAGCTGACTTCATTTTTCTTTCTGATGAGTCTCACTAGCTAGTGGTTTTCTTATGACCAAACAGCTGTTCAATCGCAGCCCTGCTTGTTCTTCTCACACTGTGTGTGGAAATGCTCTTACTTAATACTCTTATTTTCTATGTCACTTCATCAAGTGTTAAAGTGATCTCCATTCATGATTTTCTTCAATGAAGTTGACACCAACATCCTTCCAGGCTTTAATAATGTGTTTAACAGTTCTTACCCAGTTGTTTCAAATGTCCTTAGTTGTCAAAGTTTTTGGCCAGACAGTGTATGTTTTTATTTCCTCTCTCCTAACAGTTAGGCAAATATATGTTTATTATCTTTTATGAATATCTGAATAGGTAATAAAATTCGTTAGGGTGTAGGTGGATCAATGTCAGCACAGCCAGTGTGTGACTGTATACTGAGAATAGTATCAGGTGGAGCTACATTGCTGCCATCACTATTGAGACTGTAACAATGTATGCCCCCACTGCACTGTAGCAAACTGGGTATGTCTAACAAGGGAAGAACATTTTTTTGGATCCTGTGAGAGGAACACCAAATGGACTCGTCAAATGGTGCTTGTCTGACATCATAACTTCACCTCTAATAGGCGTTCATGTCAAACCAGGATTTGTGGTGCCATTTCCTTTGAATGAAGACATAAAACCGATTGACATTTACAGAGATAAAATATATCCTATTTGAAAGAAAAGCAAACATAGAGGTGAACATGTCAGCCTAGCTAACCATCATATTTGTCTTATAGAACTATGTGATTCAAATGATTCAGCTGCAGTTCAAACCTAGTTCTCGTCTCAGAGAAGTGAAGGACCGTGTGAATTTCTGTTGTAGCGCAAACGGTGTTTAAGTCAACCTGATACAGTACATGATTGAAGCCATAAAAGACATTGACATTTCCAGAAGACTTTAAGCACAGTATGTTGTTGAGACTCTTAACTGCAGTAAAACATTTGTATGGTGCAAACGTTTTAAAGAACACTGTAGAACCTAGCCAAGGTGGCTCGAAGCCCGCTGCAATCGTTACTGCTAAGATTCAGAGAATGGAATGCATGATCCTGGGAAATCTAATAATCAGGGAATAATCTGTCACCAACTTGGTGGAACAGACACATCTGTCTGTGGGAACTGTTCACACAATCATTCACTAACACAACTTGCACATTACAGGAACTCGGCTGGGATGTTATTGCCACATCTCATGACCGCGCTCCAAGTCATTTCCACATGTTTGGGCCATTAAAGGAGTTCCTAGGACACTAGTGTTTCACACGTGAAGCAAGCATTCTGGTCATGGCACCGGTGTACTGGGAAAACGTACTACCTTGATGGTACGCAAGTGCATTAGTGTAACGAGAATTATATAGAGAAATAAAGGGGGTTTTTACTCTCATAAAAGTGTTTTGTTATTCTGCACAATCAAAAGTCTAGCCTAGTTTGGCTTGGACACCAAATTTCTCACTTTAGACAAATTTACTATGTTGGTCTCTTGGCTTAAACCACAGCAATACTCTTTGGAGCATGTGCTAACTGCCTAGCATTGGCGTCACTATGGTTGCAACAAGAGCGCCGCAAGCATTTTTTTCTCCCATGTATCTTTCAAAATCTGTGCTATGCATGACCTCTGATTTTTTTGTGTCCCGGATTTGTTGCCCACTGTGAACATGTTTTGTAGTATTTAAATCATCATTAAGTGACATGATCAACTGTGTCAAGTATTTAAATCATCTTTAAGTGACATGATCAATTCTGGCAATTATGTCATGCACAGATAATATCGTCAATTCAAGTAAACATGAAAACTTCAGTCATTGAGATTACTGATTTAAGATCCAGCTGTTGTTTCAAGTATCATTTAGTAAAAATTAATTTATTTTAATAAATAAATTGATAATAATATACAGTGTATATATATATTTTTTGTTTGTTTGTTTTATTATTTATTTTTTTTTATCATTATTAAACGTGTCAGTTTCTGCTCTATTTCTACCTTGCTATTTACTCGTCTCTCTGACATCTGTATATCTGACTGACTGAAGAGTGGTGTATTAACACAAACCCTAAAACGGTGTGTGAAGGAAACCAGCATGAAAAAATACTTTTGATGAAACAATGATTTTACGTACAAAAAAAATATATCACATGCTAACTGAATTACATGTGCAACTTAATAATAACACTAACAAAAATATAACACCCACCCCGGCCTATTAACCCCCCACATGTACACTAAATTCACAAATGTAACACAAGTACATCATGCACAGTACTGCTCAAAAGTCTTAGGCACCTTGTTTTTTTTTGTTTGTTTGTTTTTATACATGTGTACTATTAAGTCTAATAATGGCAGATATCCAAACATTATTATTCATAAGAACATATATCTTTAAAAAAGCAGCATATTATGTAAAAGACAAAAAAAAAAGACGCAGTTCGACTGGTTCTGCAGGATGCTCAGTAAAACGAAGAAGCTAATTTCCGTATAAAACTGCACAAATTATTGATTTAGTTTTATTAATTATTGTTTTTGGCTTTTCATAGTATTATTTTGAATATACTGTAATAACTTTTTTTTTACACATCCTCGCTCTATAGCAAGATGCATGTATCTGAGATCACTGTATACTGTATGCATGTACAGTACCTAAGATTTCTGCACAGTACTGTAGATTAGCCATTAATTGTGCATTAGTCTTGTCTCTCTATTGGATGGCTGATGACTACAAATCTCCTTCCTTCTGTCAGTTGGAAGTCCATAAAACTGTCAGGCACAACAACTGTGCAGGATTATAAAACTGCAGACAGACTTCCAGACAAAATGCCAGGTCTGACATCACTTTCACCAGCTCTATACAGTAGCTATCAAATCTAATCAGTGCAATATCAACTAATATCCATTTCTGTTATGGTGAAAGCGATCCACCTACGAAGAATCTGGTCAGTCATGAACCTATGACGGCCAGTTTACAGCAGCGGGGACAAACCAGTGGATCACGGGATCAAGTGTCAGAACCTTTTTCTTTTTCTAAATCGCCTGTGCTGTAAACTTAAAGAAATACCTTGATCTATGTTGGTCTCTAGACTGTATGTCTTCAATGCAGCATGTCTCTGGTATATACAGTATTCAAAGACTGGACCATAAGGACCGTAATTACATTTCTAGGTAAAATATATATACTGTATACTAAAGGTACAAATGGCATAGGCTTGACAGTTCAACCATAGCAACAATAAGTGGTACTGTTTAGTACCCTTTTTCTGAGAAACTCTCAGCACTAACCACGAAAAGAAACACTACAGTACATTATCAAGTTAATATTTTTTGTTATTATCCTTATAAAATAAGTAGAAATTATAACAAGCCTTAGTGGCTTAGTGGTTAGCGCTGACAAAATGCCAGCTCCAAGGGAATCATACCTTAAGTGCTTCAAGAGTCGATTCTTACCTTAGGTCTGTGTGCATGGAGTCTGCATGTTCTCCCTTTGCTTAGTGGGTTTCTTCCGTATACTCCAGTTCCCTCCCATAGTCCAAAGTCATACAGATTAGGCTAACTGGCGTTTCCCATATTGTGTGTGAATGAGTGTGTGTGTGTGTGTGTGTGTGTGTGTGTGTGTGTGTGTGCCCTGTGATTGATTGGCACCCATCCAGGTTGTACCCCACTTCGTGCCCCAAGTCTCTTGGTATAGACTTTAACCCTGGATACAGAATAAAGTGACGTATACAATGAGTCAGAGTGTGTATAAATGAGAGTGTGAGACGATAACCCGCACCACTACGCCGAAACTAGAACACTCATAAAAGTCGTTAAAATTACTTTAAAATTATGATTCTAATATTTGCATGGATTATTTTTCACATTCTTCCTTTGGACGATTACAAACAATCAATGTGATTGAAGTGAGTAGTAGACAGGAGTATTCATTCACAAGCTCATAACAATCACACTTACTTACACATGACTACCCATAATCCCTTCTGTCTACTGTACACTGAGAGTGAAGGACAAGATGAAGACCATCTATGCTTCAAAGAGCCTGTGCATTATTACTATGTCATTAGTTTGCATTGTGGTTAGTTCTCAAACAAATGTCCCTCATGTCACTCCCCAACACACGCGCGCGCACACACACACGCACACGCCAAAGCCAAACTCCAGTGCGTAAGATGATCTCACATATGATATTCAACTCCCTAATAGGTGACAACATGCAGAGTGCTGGAATGATGGAGCTCATTAATATTTTACTTCACACAAGGCATCATGGGTAATTGCACCTGTGAAACACTAAGCCATAATGAAATCCATGAAACGTGGTCTAATTAGTATGAACGTGCGTTACCTGCACAAGGAGTTTCAACTATACAGAGTGTGTGTGTGTTGAAACACAGGCTTTTTGAGTGCTAAAGCTTGTGGGCAAGACAGCGCCTAATGAAATGTAAGACTGAACAGCTCAGTGTCAACATGGGTTTTCAGGTTACAGCCAAAACAATGACACACACTCACCCCCACATACCACAGCACTGTGGAAGCATTAAGCCTCTGTGATGGAAAAAGCTACCTGCAAACACAAGCACACACACACAAACATGTGACACAGCGCTGCACAAATCCGCCATCTATATGACACACAAACATGCCTGTGAGCGAAGAGAAACCGTAAACACATGGGACATGCAATCATTTTCTGAATGTTGTTGTTGTTCTTTCATCTGCTCCCTACAGGAGTCACTCAGTCGATTTGGAACAGGTTTTATACCGGAACTTCCTCACACAAACCGCCATATTTTATTGTACGTTAAAGGCTAGTTGAAGAGCTAAGAAGAGCTAGCAACAGCTAGCAAGTTATTGAGGAAGGACACAATTGAGGGTGTCCTAAAGTTTTTGAGAAATTATTAGAAATATGACTAAGATTCAAAAACCATCTTTTGATTTTAAAGTCTGATCAGCTAGTTAATCATAAGTTACGTGTCAATCTGTGAGACCATCTTTTTTTTTTTTGATTTCCCCCCTGATTTTCTCCCTAATTTAGTCGGGTCCAATTCCTCCCCCGTCACTAGGGGGCTCCACATTAAGGCTACTACTACCACTCAGCCGGGAGGGCCGAAGACTATCACGGGTTTCCTCCGAACCACGTGACGCCAGCCAACCGCATCTTTTCGAACCGCCCGCTCGCGCACTGTTGGGGGCGACGTAACACACTCGGAGGACAGCGCTATCCGCAGGTTAGGTTTACGAAAAATAACAGTACGTTAGTAACTGTAAACTTGGGGTGTTTATGATTAATCAGCAATCAATTAATCAATGAATTCCATCAAGAATTTAACCAATTATAAATGTATTAACTGTAATATTTTGCATTATACTTCTCTGTATCTCACATATCTATTAAGCCGTACGCCGTAAGAGGGCAGGAGCTACAGCTTCAATGGTGCACGGTAATGGACATTTTAGCAGCCTTGTCCTCTGACAGACCATAAGGACAGCATTACAGGGTTTTTTTTTTTTTTTTGGTCTGTTTTTTTTTTTATTATTATTATTAATTTCCTTCTTACAACAAATGTATTGTGATTTCTCCACTAGTACAACTGATTTTATTTAGCCTTAATACTCGATCATATATTGCAGGGGTACTGAACTAAAATTTAAGAAGGGTCGAGTTTGCAAGGTAATCTCAAACCTTTATAAGTAAGAAGGAAACTTATTACTGGAAAGGGAAGCTTGACCAGCTCAGTCTGTGTTTTGCCACCTGCTTAACTTCCTGTTTAATGTTACCAGCAACATGAGCCCTTCAGAAGGGTAGCAAACCCCTCATTTGAGTAGCAATTTGGCTTCTACTTCTACTATATGACTAATACCAATATGCTAGTGCCAGATGCTCAGCAGGTTCTTCATCATGCCCAGGAAATTCATACAGTAATACAGTCTAGAAAATGTTGTGCTTATTATATTCTTAGTACCAAATGTAAACAGTATTGAGGAAATTAAGGTTAAAATGGTAGTTGTGTACTTTATTGTACAAGAAGAGATTACTGCACTCGTGTGGGAAGCCCATAACAGCACCAGTTATCCTCTTCTCTCATGCAAACTCACACACACTCATCCACACACACAAACACACACACACACACACACGCACACACACACACACACACACACACACACACACACACACACACACACACACACACGCACACACAAACCCCCTGGGGAGAGGAGCTCGAGTGAACCTGAAATCCCATGAACATATTGTGTGTTTGCCTGCCAAGATGAGTCTCAGCAAGACTTTTTCCCACACGGATCAGTCTAGTTCTTAACTGGCTTTACTGACCTCAGATCTACACGACCACTACCTGACATAAACAAGAACGATTTATCTGCGGTGCTGCTACCAGATATCGATATCATATTTCACAGCGGATTTCCACAGGAGACATATTAAACTTGAGATAAATAATTCTATTATAAAATGTCTATGATCATGTATGAGTCAGGACCCTTGATTATAATGTTCTAAGGATTAAAAAATATATTTTTACTGTCTGCCAGTTCTGAATTCAAATTGACAATACTGATGTTGATTAAAAAATTTAAGTTTTTACCTATGAATCCTTAAAAAAAAGTGTACGGACATTAGTGTTTAGACAAAGTACAATTTGTCATTTTCTCAATTTGTGTGCTTTTTTTCAATACTTATTCTAAAGCAGCATTAAATGCTCTATTCTGCTATTCCGATCAGTGTGTGTGTATGTGTGTGTGTGTGTGTGTATTATATATATATATATATATATATATATATATATATATATATATATATACTGATATTCTGATATGCTGATCTTTTTAGCTTCAACCTTTTTACTATTCTCTTTCTCTCCATAATAGAGAGAAAGAGAATAGTAAAAAGGTTGAAGCTAAAAAGATCAGCATGTGATACATAACTACTCATAACTTCCCTTCTTCTCAACATTTCGATTTAATTCATCATGCAAGCTGAAGTAGGTTTTCATAATGTATGTAGCATTTTTTTTTAATAAACCATAATGAGTCTCTCCTTCGGGTCTGTGTATTGAGGATTGTGGCAGTTTGCAGGTGCATTACAGTCGTTTCTGTATGTTCTGTCTATACACAGTAAACTATTGCGTTGATTGGCTCTGTTGAGTGACACATACAGCCACGCCCACCTCGAGATATATATTCACCCCAAAAAAAGCACTAGATGCTGTGACGTCATCTGGCACAAAACTGTTCATAACTTCTCTTCTACGCAACATTCTGGTTTCATTTATGGTGCATGTTTCACTTCAGGCAAATATGTAAGGACTGGCAACGTTTCATTGAATTCTGTTCAGCCAGTTTTACTTGATGCTGTGACAAAATCTGGCTGGACAGACATAAAGACATACAGATATACAAACATACAAACAAACAGTGACAAACAGACAAAACCTCCCTTTTATTTATATATATATATAGTTCAAGATGGAGGACTCTGTGTTAGCATGTAAAGTTTTCTGCCTTTTGACTTAATAAATTAATTTATTCTGGTTAAAATATAATGCTGTAGAATTCGTACTACCCGTAAAACTCTGGATTACTACTTATTATGTACAGCTACACTATGTACAAACACTCATCATAAAAATGAATATCATTGCAATGTTTTAATCATTTCTGCAAACTGGTCTTTTGCTGGGACAGACTGATCGCATAACATCCATGTTCAATAAAACAATCAATCCTAAAACACTTGGAATACAGGGTTTCGTTGATTTTGAAGTATTCTGAAATTAACACATTGTCAAAATTATACATATAGAGTCAAAAACATACAAACATACACCCCCTAAGATTATGAACTGAGTGGTGCTGAAGGTCCTGAAATGTCTTTACATCCGCCAGGGCCTCTCAAATTCCTGTTAGTAATCATGACTGCCTGCAACTGCTAACTTCTCTGTCAATAGAAAAATGTTTCCTTTGAGAGCATTCATTGGATTGACCTACACACAATACAACGGGTACTGTATGTCCAAGGGGTTTAGTGCAGAACTGAGAAAAAAGGGTGGGAGATTTACACAAATCTTAGAGCCATTTCTAAACAACTGCAGCTTCAAAGAACAGTTTAAAAAAACTGTCTATAAGTACAAGTTAATGGGAGTTGTAGTCATGTTGCCAAGGTCTGGATGAAAACCCAAAGTTTTCTTTGGGAAAGTTTGGATGTTCAGGAACAACCTAGGAACTACCAAGGCAGAGGCCTGCCATGAACTGGAAGCTGCTGGAACACCAGTGTCAATCTCTACAGTGAGCTGAGTGTTACAGTATATTAACATGACCATCTAAAAAAGAAAACCACTTCTCAAAAAAAATCAACAACTTCAAGCTTGACTCTAGTTTGCAGCTTTATCCCAGCTGTTAAGTATGTTAATGGTAGCATCATGCTTTAGGACTGGTTTGCTGCCAGTGGGACGGATGCATTGCACAAAAAAGAATAATGAAGAAGGATGACGACTTCAGATTCATTCAGAGGTAACAGGAAGCCTGGAGCCTATCCCAGGCACGATGTAACTTACGCCAGTTCACTGCATGGCACACACGCATGCACACACATACTCACTTACTCACTGAAGGTAATATGGTAATGCTGATGTGCCTCCTCTGCATGTCTTCAGACTGAAGGAAAAAAACGGGGTACCAAGAGGAACTCCACCAAGCTCAGGGAGAACGTGCAAATTCCACATATACAGACCTGAGGTGTACCCTGGCGGTACAAGTCTGCCAAAAACTTGTTGATGGCTACCAAAGATGTCTGCTGTAGATAATAATATCCTGCTTATGGAAATTCAGCCAAATACCATAATAATTCCCATAAAAAACCCAAAGATTTATTTGTTTATTTATGCATGTTGTACAATAATTCGACGAAAGAATAAAAAAAAATTATAACAGAGAAATGAGAATTACATGCTTTAGTATGTGCGTGAGTGTGTGTGTGCACGTGTTTTCCAAAGGCTTAAAGGCAACTGCGGTATGAGGCTATATAAAGTGACTAATTTCTACACCTTGACACAGGTGCGGTATGAAGGCTGCTTCAGTTGAAAGGTTAAGTCCTTTAATTTTGTAAAGAGGAGGGTCATCGTTCATGGCTTTGTTGAACGCAGTGACATTTCCGGAGGCGAGTGTGTGGCTTGCTGGCATTTTAGATGTTTAAGCTTGTGCCACACAGAATATCACCCCAAAGGAAGGGCAGCTTCCCAGGAGGCATATTTAAAACAAAATCAATCAACCAATCATGTGACAGCTGCACAATGCAGAAAACCATGCACATACAGTACAGGCAGAGGACATCAATTAATCTTCACATCAAAATGGAGGAACAAAGATGTGATTTCAGTAACCGTGGCATGTCAGACATGCTGGTTTGGTATTTCAGAAAGTGCTGATCTCCTGGGAGTTTTACGCAGTCTCCAGAATTCATACAGACTCCTACGAAAAGAGAGATCAGAGATCGTATTGATAACTCAAATAACCACTCTTTACAAGTGCCTTAAGCAGAAAAGCATCTCGGAATGCACAACACGTGGGTTCTTGAGGTAGATGTTCTACAATAGCAGAAGATCACATCTGATCTCCCTTCCTGCCAGACATGACCAGGAATCTGAATCTGCAGGATTGAGTATAGTAAGTCCCCAACATATGGACCAGTTCCGTTCTGAGAGGTCGCTCATAAGTCCAATTTGTTCGTAAATGGAACAAACATTGTCTGGGTACTAGGATGCTATACATACGTCTCCCATCTTTTCATCTCACTCCATTCTCTCAATTCGTTTTACATTCGTCTCCGTCATTATTGCTGCACCACGTACTATACTACGAAAAACCACGGCAGGGGGCAGAGCTTTTTCTTACCAAGCCCCAAAATGATGGAATTCCCTTCCAATTAATGGAACAGTGTTCGTGTTTATGTCTAGGCTGAAAATCTATTTATTTAGCCAAGCATTTGGCAATAGATTAGCCTTAGGTAAAGGAGCACATCTGGGGGAATCATGAACGTAGAGTATTATGGTGAACTGGTATGTTTAGATGCTGTCTTCCCCACTCTCATTGTTCACTCAGGTTTGTCGACGGTGGAGTGATTGTTCGCTTTACATCTCAGGGAGCCCTCATGTCTGTGTTTCCTTCCCTTTTAGTTCTTCTGTCATAGTTAGTCCTGCCGGAGTCCCTGCTTGCACTCTGCTCTAAATATACATTTACTTTACACATTATGACTCATCCTGGTGCCACGCTTCTGGTCAGAGATCTTGTTGCATGGAGGCCCCCATGTGGTCTGCTTAGAATGCGTGTGATGACTGGGGACGGTTCCATTTCACCATCAAGACGGTCCTGACCTGGACAGATCCACTGTACTGCAAGACTCAATAGTTCAGGACTGGACTTTCCTACAGTCTACCTGAGCCTCCAATAACGAACGGCACTTCATATTAACTTAAAGACATCAACTGTTATATAGAACTTCCAGCCTCCTATCACAAAGTACGACTGCAAAAGAATTCCTACTATCCGTTATCACCCAAATGAGGATGGGTTCCCTGTTGAGTCTGGTTCCTCTCAAGGAGTTTTTTTCCTTTCCACCGTCGCCCTCGGCTTGCTCATCAGGGACCATCTGATCATTTTGATTTATACAGTTTTTCCCACATTTCATACACATTCCATTGTTTTCTTTTGATTCTCCACTTCCTGACATACACCTGTTCAACTGGTTTCAAATGCAAATATCTGCCAAATATTTAATCAGCGAATCTGCAACTGAATGCATTTAGGCAAAAACATTCAAAGCATAAGAACGGGGAAGAAAGGTGATTTAAGTAATTTTGAACATGGCATGGTTGTTGGTGCCAGACAGGCTTGTCTGAGTATTTCCAAAACTGTTAATCTACTGGGATTTTCACACACAGCCTTGTCTAGGGTTTACAGAGACCGGTCTGAAAATGCATAAAAGTCAAAGTGAAAATATCTGTATACCTAGTGAGCGGCAGTTCTCTGTGTGAAAATGCCTTGTTGATGCCAGGGGTCAGAGGAGAATAGCCAGACTGATTCTAGCTGACAGAAAGGCAACAGTAACTCAAATAACATCACCGAGGTATGCTGAAGAGTATCTCTGAATGCACAACACGTTGAACCTTGAAGCAGATGGGCTGCAGCAGCAGAAGACCTCACCGGGTGCCGCTCCTGTCAGCTAGGAACAGGAACCTGAAGCTACAATTTGCATGGGTTTACCAAAAACAGGCCAAGAGACGACTGGAAAAACATTGCCTGGTCTGATTAATTAAATTCTGCTGTGACAGTCGGATGGTAGGGTCAGAACTTGGGGTAAAGAACATGAAAGCATGGATCCATCCTGCCTTGCATCAGTTCATCAGGGCTAGTGGTGGTGGTGTTAAATACCACAGGTTACCTGAGTATTGTTGCTGATTATGACCATCTAAGACCAACACAGGATGACAAGCCAAGTCGCGAAACTAAAATCATCTGAAACTGTTCTGTAAGTGAACTGTATTCAAATGGCCTCCACAGTCATCAAGCCATGTCATGTCAATGTGGACCAAAATCTCTTTGGAATGTTTCCAGTACCTTGTTGAATCTATGCCATGAAGATTTAAGGCCGATCTGAAGGCTAAAGTGGGTTTAACCTGATACTAGCAAAGTGTACCTAGTGAAGTGAGCAATGAGCTCGAATAGACAAATGTGTTGTTGCTATTAAAGTCTTCTGGTGGAGGCTTCGGATCACAATGATCATAAGGAGCAAAAATATTCCATCTTTCAATGAACTGCCAATTAGAGTGTGACCTTGAAATGCCATGCAATAATAAAGTAAGAAAACAGTTCGCATTAATGTATGGACACGTTAGTTTCAGTATGAGAGTACTTAAAATATTCCATCAAAAAATAATAATAATAATCGTTAGATATCCAGATTGTTATATTTTAAGTACACTTTCTTTTTAGGCGTTACATCTGTTAATGTCTGTACAGGTTGCTCCACATTGTTTTTTCTATGTCTGTGTGAAGATGTTTGAAGCAGTCGCCTTGCACCTCCAGGGTCCGGGTTCGATTCCCACCTCGGGTCTGTGTGAATGGAGTTTACATGTTCTCCCTGTGCTTGGTGGGTTTCCTCCCACAGTCCAAAGACACACTTAGGCTAATTGGTGTTCCCAAATTGCTCGTAGTGTGTGTAGACAGGGTGTACCCCGTCTCGTGCCCTGAGTCTCAGTATGATATACCGGTATAGACAATGAGTGAGTGTAAATAAGCACAGCTCTACAAGTTCTTCATTTACTGACCCACTCTGCCCTCTAGTGTTCACTTCTGCTTAACGCATGATCGGATTTTACAGGTTACTGAAATTGAAACCTGCACAGCTTTAATGTTTTACTGCTCATTTCAGTATAAAATATATTTTAATCTCTAGCATGCCGTTAAGCATGAATAATGGTTTGTTCTTGACCTTCAACGAATATGAAATTATAAATGTGTAGTTATAGCTATAAAAAAAAAAACTGCGAGTAATATACTGCGCGTATTCCCTTTTACATTTTGATTGACTGATGTATTAAGATGTTAAATGCTTTTGCTGTGCTTTTATCTAGTATAGCAATTGATAAGATGGTGCCTGCTGTTACATGTATTACATCACTCCATTGCAGGCTGGACTGAATGGATCTTTTTTAGGTTGTCTGGCAGCTTGGGAATTAATTTTCTATCACTCCTACTCAAGTATGTGGTAACTAAGTAATTGCCAATCTAAATAGAGTTTTATGTTCTTTCTTATTAAGCAGACCAAAAAAATGCAATCCATTTTAATTTTCACTTTTAATTACATTTTTGCAGGTAGCCACGTGCATAGTTTTCCTGTGTTAGTGAATGGATTAATTAATGAAGAGCCTTTTTTCCTTACTGCATTCATAAAGTAAATATTATACCATCCAAAACCTTATAAAAAACATGGGCATCCTTATGCCTTCAGGATGACTATACACCTTCCAACCGTGGTGTCATGCAAGTAGAGTAAGGTTTCTGGAGGGGTGCTGAGTCATCCCTCAACGAGCAATAAAGGATGTGGGTGTCCTCTCCACAGTCTGTGCTACAGGACTTACTGTATGTTCTGGTGATTTAGAAGTCGCATGAGATTATCCTGGTGTTAGTCAAACAAGTTTGGTAAGATTGCATGTGACAGGGGTGGCACTGTCACATGTCACTAGCACTGTCGCCGTGCACCTCCAGGATCCAGGCTTGATTCCCGGTACGGGTCTGCGTGTGTGGAGTTGGCATGTTCCTCTCATGCTCAGTGGGTTTCCTCTGGGTACCCCGGTTTCCTCCCACAGTCCAAAAACATGCAGATTAGGTTGATTGGTGTTCTCAAATTGCCCGTAGTGCGTGAATGTGTGCCCCTCCGATGGATTGGCACCCCGTCCAGCGTGTACCACGTCCCGTGCCCTAAGTCTCCTGGGATAGGCTTCAGGCCCCTCGCACTCAGCATACAGAGTAAAGCGGTATAGA
>JAAGKR010013191.1:0-14562 GCA_011419295.1 Clarias macrocephalus
TTGCATGTGCTTTCAGGAGTGGAGTGGGGGTCAACATGTCACTCTGACTGGTTTGTGCCTATACAGCCCAATATGCAGGAATCTGGGGTATAATGTGCGTTTTAAGACCTTTTTGTCATAGCCAGCATTAACCTTTTCAATAATTCGTGCTAAATTAACTCTTCTGTGAGATCGGCCCAGCTAGCCTAGCTTGCGCTTTAGCGAGATTTGGGCCCACAACCCTGTTGCTAGTCCACTTTTGCTAGGTACTAGCCAATAAATCTAGATGTTGTGAGTAGGAACCATTATCTACCTCACAATCCTGTAGGTACAGTACACTCCAAAAGATCCTTCCTTTGAACACACTTTTAGCCACCCATTGTTTCCAATAAGCCATCCACTTCTACTATAACCTGCTTGCACTGATGTTTAGCCCTTGCTCTTCACAGACCTATACAGATTTGAAGGTGTCAGAGTTTGAAGGAAGAAAATGCCATTGGTGGTCCCTCTTCTACTTTTGTAAGGAAGACTCACACCTCAGCTCCTATGGGAAAAGGCCTTTGTGTTGGTGTTGATGTCTGAGAGGTCAAAGGGTGAATGGAGCTTTAGCAACAGCTAGTGTTTTATGCTGAGTAGGCCAAATCCACTGATCCATTTTTCTCTGCCGGAGACTGCTCATGTTATGGGCAAGGAACAGGAAGTTGTTTAAGTGTATGCCGATATATATACTGCAAGTGAAAAAAAAAAGGGGGTCACCATTTCACAAGGGTCAAATTATTGGCATGTATCAAGCAAAGAAAACAACTAAGATTTTATATGATTGGAAATGTGTTTAAGAACCCTATCAAAACCCCAAACCCCTGGAAGGATAGCGCTGAACTGTCAACTTTGTGTAAGAAATGTGGTCAGAAAAAAAAATCATGACTGGAGATCACTTAAACACTTTTTGAAGTTGCATGGTAAAAACAAAAAAACAAAAACAAAAACTTCAATTTGTCAGGAAGCAAAAAATAAAAAATAAATTAAAAAAATGCCCCCCTGATGGCATAGGCATATTCCAGGACTCAAATTGTGAAAGAGTGGTTCAGGGAGCATGAGGAATCATTTTCACACATGAACTGGCCACCACATTGTGTACTGTCATCAAAGCTAAAGGTGGTTGAATTAAATCTTAGAGTGTGTGTGAATTTTTTTTTCTTTTTTTAATCCTGGCAGTGTTTGTACTTGTACTATAGCCAACAATGTCTAGTAAAATATTGATTGAGCTTGTTTTGAATGAGAAGTCTTTATCATTCATGATATAGAGTTGTTATTTGTGTGTGTGTGTGTGTGTGTGTGTGTGTGTGTGTGTGTGTGTGTGTGTGTGTGTGTGTGTGTCAGGGTTGTACGTAGGTTTGAGTAAGAGGGTACAGAGCATGACATGAAACGAAACATCTGTCTACCCATGGCATTCCTCTGGAGGGCTGTGGAAGCATTTACTGCACAGCCAGCCGCTGGGTACGTGTATCATGTAGTTACACAAACACATGATATTGTCATTACTTATGTGTTATGTTCGCTCTCAAAAGGTTTGCAGTACTTGCTCTGCAAATTGCCATATTTTATGGAAGTGTGGATACGCTACGCTTATCACAGATGCAGAGCATGAGCTGAATTTTAGAAAAATGTACCAAGATAAAATTGCATGCTTTCCCTCTTTCTGTGTGTTTCCAGCACGAATCGAAGTCAATATGTTACCTTTGTCACCCTGGAGGACCGCAAAATATGTCACGTCAGTCGTAATTGCTCTTGACGGAGAAAATGCCCCCACAGCTACGACACAAATGCGTTGTACGTAACAATTCGCGCACTTCCTATGTCTTGGCTTCCACCAGCTTTTACCAGGCAGAGAATGTGCCTTTGTGCTTATGCGAGGTTCTCTCCTGGTTCTTTCATTGGGTTTTACATAACAGGGAATTTGCAGCGGGCCTCTGGGTATCCGAGCTGATGGCATGAGATAAGGAGTAATGAGAAACACCCGTGTGACTCTTTCAGTAGCCCTTCAAGTTTCCTGTGTCCTGTGTAAGGCTTTTTGAGGGGTCTGGAGGATGAGAACACAGGTAGTTGAGGTCAAGGTCATTCTGCAGAAACCCATGTTGTCAGTGAGGTGCCTTTCTGCACTTTTTAATTAAACATGGAGGAAACTGTACAGAGCTGCAGTCAGGATGCCCTTAACAAATCCCTGTAAGGTCACTGCTGCCTTCCCAATCCAAGAGCTACATTTAAAGCGATAATATTGTTCACTAATGAACTCCATTAAACTGCTAGGAAAATACTGTTGTATTGTACCTAACCACATGTAATCATATTCGTATATCACAACACGCAATGCTTTTGGCTGGTTGCCTTGTTAGCTAGTTAAAATATAGTTTAAAGAACAATACTACAGTATAACACCTGGTCATTTTAGCCAAAGCAGAAAGTCTGATCTAATCCATATATATTGCCATCCAGCCTTCTAATGAAAAGTGTTGCACATGCCAGATAGAGTTAGCATGCTATATAAATACTGCACCGGAGGATAGACACGAATGACGTGAGCCAGGTGCTCCAATCACTCACTCTTGAGCTGGAAATACAAACTACAGTGAAACCTGCCAACACCTTCTGTTAATCAGTGGTTAACTACAGTATGATGAGCTCTAGCTAAACACCTTCACAAGTGTGTGATAAAACTTCACAATGGGAATAGACTTAAATAAACATGGCATTCATATTCTTTTTGAAGAAACTCAGTTGCGATCTCATTTCAGCATATGATGTTTCATCTGACTGCTTATTACTCTGACTTTGGTTTACACACCGGTAGACTGTTACCTTTAAACCCAAATGGAACTGTACCAAGAATATGGCTAAATATTACAAAATTATGAAGCACTACCTTTAAAGGTTACATATGTTAACTTTTCTTTAACAAATTAACACCAGGTCTCAGAGCTCCCCAAAGTGTGTGTATATGTTAATGTTTAAGCCGAAATACCCCTCAGATAATGCAATTTTCATACCTCAATCTCGCTATATTTTACCCCACCTCCAAATGCACTGCTTCACTGTCCATGTACAGTAAATAAGCTACTGCTGAGCCATGCCACCACCACCACAAAAAAAGCAGAGCTGAGCAACAAGCCAGCTTTAAGAAGCCAAGAAGATGGGGGAGAATGAGACCTATAGTTAGCGGTAATGCAACCTACCTACTAGATCCCAAAAGCTGTTGAACAACGAGGAAGAAAAAGAAAAAGAAGCCGGGTGGGGGAGCTTCCTGTATGAGCTCACAATAGGGGGGGGAAATCTAATCTGCTTGTTTAAGCTCCATCCAATACAAAAACGGAAGAAGGGCAGGGAATATTTCTTTCCTGTCTGTTTTGTTTGTACTGTACATGCATGCTGGAGACCCATCTGAAAGCCTAAACATGACTAAAAAGTGAATTTTGTACAATAGACGCCCTTTAAGCCAGAAAGAGCCTGAAGCTGATAAGCGGAAAAAGAGAATGAATTACACCACTACACCAGAAAAATAAGGCTGATCAAATTCTGGCCACAGAGCAGATCTAGAGTTGGCTACCACTTTGTGCTGAATGGTGAGCATGGAGTAAGCAGTTGAGCTTTGCCAGAGGCTAACCAATGATTTATAGCCATTGTGGAGGTCAGTAACAAGTCAGCTGTTAGTATTTTTGACCAGGTGGTGTGGGACTAAGAGGGCATTCCCCCTCTAGAAAAGGTTTCAGAATTGGAGAGGTGCGAGTATGAGGGGGTTGTTTAATTTAGCATGTTTCTTTTTACAGAACCAATGGGACACTTTTGCTTTTACTTGGAATCTGGCTCGTCTACACTTAGTCCACCAAGGATCCAGAGACCAAAGAAATGATCAGGATTTATTTTTTTTTGTTCATTTGTCCACAGCATGCCACGCTCATAAACTAGAGGACCTCTAGCAAGATTAATAATGAAGGACTGGCTCATTAACAGAACCTATTAGCCATGTCCATGTGTTTAGTCCCAAAAGCAGTGTGGGGGCAAACTGGATGAACATGCTGCAATATAAAGACTAATTACCTTTGAAGAGCCCATGTGTATTCACACACTGGAAGACTCTATGAAGCGTCTGGCACGACTTCATGTGTATGGTGTTATGCTTGCTGAATCATTTGTGTGTTGTTATGTGTGTGTGTGTAACTGAATATTCTTTTATTTCTAAGTTATATAGCAGTTAATCTGGTCATCTAGTCTAGAAAGTTATCTAGTCATCTGTCATTTTGTTTTCGTCTATAGTTGTTAATTTAGAAACCTTGATTGTCAGATTTCCTCGCTCTCGCCGAGCGCTGCATGCCATGGCAGACTGTGCGCTCAGCAGAAGCTGAGGAGGTCTCTGTCAAACAGACCTGCTCCACTTGAGATGCTGTTTCGCATCTTCGCTTCCCTCCCACATGTGTTGCAAACAGTTCTGCACCCGCCTTTTACTTCATTAGAGATGAAGCGCTCCCTTTTTCTGGCTTTGCAATTACTGACATCCTATTTCAGGTGACTGGTCACATACAGTACCACCGAAAGACTCACTGGGAGCGTTTTAGGAAATGGAAAATAAGTATAAAATTTGTAGAAATCAAAGATAACCTGCTGGATTTCGGATTCTGTGGAAGATTGAAAACAGATTTCAGTAGATTAAAATAGATTTGGAGGGGTAAAATTTGTGACAAGAATTAGGATTGATTTTTATTATTTTTATACTTCGTATTTTTATATGCATTATAGGTAAATTGTTTGCATATGTGTTTGTGGAGTTCTTCAATTGAAAAGAAAAACACTTTAAAACTTAAAGATAATAATATTGCACTGACTGATACTTTGAAAATGGTATTGTGCCAGCTTTAACAGAAAAATATGACTAAGAACTGATGCACGCTAATATATTCAATGCTAAGACTATTTTACTGAACTCGTTTCATATGCCAAAACTGTATTTTTTATGCATGCTTCAACTCTCAGTCTCTATATCATAATGTCAGCCTCTCTGCCTAGCCATATTTCTCACACTTAGAACACAATTAGAACATAATTTGTTCTCAGGTCCCTCTCATGCTAATGAAAGCACAGTTTTTATAATACATAACCTTTGTTTTTTTTTTCTTGTTTTTTTTTTTTCACTTCTGTCTGACTCACACTTATCCGGAAACACTGATGGATGTCAGCTAGAGCGAGATTGTGAGGGATGATGCTTTCTTAGAATGTAGTGTGTATGTTTTTATAGCAGCATATGGCCTCAAAGCTGTAAATCCTTTGGAGCCAGGAACAGACAGGTGGCTCACGCTCTCCCAGGTTCTCTAGGGTCACCATGTTGCTTTAGTGCTGCTCAGTGAAGGCTAATGAAGGAAACTGTTCAAGAGATACATGAGCAGCATCACATTTCGGAATGAGTGGGTAAACTTTTGAAAAAGCCTATGATTTATTTAAGAAGAAGAGACTAAAAGTGTATTTGGTTGAGGTAGTAATTAATATTTATCAAACAAGCCGATAAAAAACCACCTACAGTATGAAGTGGTCCATGCTCAGAATGATGCTCAGCTCATTATAACTTATTCCAGCCAGGTCTAAGTGACATAAGAGGAAAGCACTGATTAATTTCCAAATCAAAGTGACAAACTTACTCATGTAAACCCGTTTCCCATTGATTGTCCTCCTATTCTAATGTTTATACTAAAGACTGTCTTTTAATGAGAGATGCCCCCTAGACACAAAAGCCATTTTTAGTAAACATAAATACCTTAAAATTTGCAGTTCTTCTCCCCATTAACCTGCAGTGCGGGAGTGTTAATGGCTGCTGTGAATGGCTACTTTGCTAAAATATATCCTAGATTTAAGATGGGTGTAAATGAAACCATTTTAATTCCTTTGATGACCCATTAGATTGCGTTTTCTAGATAAAATGGCATTATATATATACACCAAGCAGCCATAACAATAAAACCTAAAAAACACAAAGTCCTATATTGTGTGGGTTCCCCCTTGTGCTGCTGGAGTGGCTCTAGCCCCTCGCGACACGACTCCACATCACCTCTGGGGTGTGCTGTTGAGCCTGGCACTGTCACATTTGGGTTCTTTGTATTGAGGGTTGGGGCCCTCGTGTATCGGGTTTGTTTGTTCTGTGCATTCCATGGAAGCTTGATCGGATTAGGATCAACAACCTTGAACTCTTTGCCTGCTTCGACTCATTCAGCAAGCTGTGATGCACTGGGTGTTCTGATATCTTTCCATCAGGGCCAGCTTTGACTTTGCTCTACATTTTCTTTTCTATGGGATCTTGCCTTGTGTCCCTGCAGGCTTAGAGGACCCTTGGGTGCTGATGATTCTGTCACCAATATATATAATCACTGGTATATAATTGATAATTAATGTTATTCAATTCACTTGGCAGAGGTGTTAGTTTTGTGGGTTATTGGTCAAGTCAAGTAGGCCTTTATTGTAATTTCAATTATATACAGTTCAGTACACAGTGAAACAAAACAGCATTCCTCGAGTAGCAAGGTGCTACATACAAACAACATAAATTTACAAAATAAATGAACAATAGCTAACTAGCTAACTAAGACACCTAATTAGCTGACTAGCTGAGACAAAACAGATTAACACTATAAATTTACAACAAAACTAAGTATCTTACAAAAAGAACAACATAAAGTTACATGAATTAGCAACATAAATTAACAACAAGCTAACTAGCTAAGACATCTACAGTAATTAGCCTGACTAGCTTAGACAAAACAGATTAACACTATACTGTAAATGTACAAAGTACTAAGTACATGACAAACATCATGACACAATCCAATACTGAGGTAATGAGTTGAGGTGGTGAAATGAGAACAGTAAACATTTCTTGTAATTAACAGCGAAGATATATATATAAATCCTTGGTGTATGTATGTATGCATGTATAAGCATGTATGAGTTGCTGCATGACCAAACTTTTTGCATTACTGTCAAAATAAAGTAAAAAAAAAAAAAAAAAATCTAAATCTATTTAATGATTTTATATAATGATTTCTCACAACAAAAAATCAAGATGAAAATAGGAAAAACTGTCTAGCAAACGAAACGCAAAACTGACTTTTATTTTGAGAAGGGAAGGCAGACGGGAAACAATCAAAGCATGAAACTTCCCTTCAGTTAATATGACCTGATCCCCTTTATTAAGTAAAGTGCACTTTAAAGTGTATAAAAGACATTATTTTAATAAATCTATCCTCTCATAACAGCTATGTGTGTGTATATGAGCAGCTTCACAGCAGCTTCACTTCTGGCTAAACTCAAGACCCGTGTGTTTACGCATACCAACATTAGTGTTATTTAAATATGTTTCTGTACACATCAAAGGTGGCGAAAGGCTCTAAGAACACGACCTGACGTTCCATTACGCACGACGAAAACTAAATCCGAATTAGCTATGAAAATGACACCTGCTTGTTATTCATCATATGCTCAGCTGGAAAAGGAACAAAGCCAGGGAACACTCTTTGAGTAGTCAAGGGCTTTTCAACTTGCTTTGTAGTGAGGGGCATGACCATCCCGCCACCCCGGAGGTAATTTACAATACTTGTGGCTATCATTACCTCGCCGTCGCTTCAGTGTGCCATGTGCACATCATTCATGCGTTTGTGAGTCCCCACACTTCTCTGATACACTTGACTCTGTTTAATAAATGAAGGCCAGTATTTCCTCATTCATTATAATGTCATTAAGACATTAACTTCTCCTGCCTTTTTAACCTTTTGCTTGTGCTACAATGTGGACGGTTTCTACACCCGAAACATGATGCACAAATGAAATGACGTATACGTTTCGAAGTGTTATGTAATATGTGTGCGGGCAGAAGGTTGGACTAAAAATTTCCCCACCATCTCTGCAGGACGCTACGTGCTGCACATACAGTATAGCGGTTTTACCAAATTTCCCCGCTTATGCTGCTGTAGGTCTTGTCTTCACAAGAGGGTGTGCAGGAGGGATCGGCTTTAAGGAAAAACATTACAAGTAATTCATCACAACTTATGCTTAGTAACTCTAATGCTAGCTTTGGTGCAATTGAGCAAGATCATTTATCTTCCTGCAGTGATAAATGGCTTTTTTAGGATTCTGTAGGTAATCCTCCTGACACCTTGGGGGTCCAGTCTACATACTGTATGTCAAAGTCAGCAGCATCTTAACAACTAACATGAGAATCCCCAGGAAGAAGTGATAATGCTTAGACCTTATTAATTTCTTCACTTTGTGGGTCCACCCACAATTTTGGTACATAGTAGAAAAATGTCAGGTTTTTGTCTTACCGCGTCCAGTGTAATCGGTTTAAACCTGATTAGTTTCTCCTTTTACATTATGTTTTATATCTCTGGATATGAATCATTCACCACGGGTTGCGTACAGTAGTTGATCATTTGCCTGACATTCACTAGTCGCTGCTGTTCGGGGGTGGGGGGGGTGGGGGGGTTGTTAAAAAAATAAGCATGGTACACGTCAAAGAAAGCAATATTTTCGGACCCTTTCTTAATCCAAAAATATTTCATAGCAGATAAAGACTATGATTTTTTTTAAAACTAATGCTATTAATTTGCATTGTGAAGAGTTGACGCTAAAGTGAAGAGGTGTGCAAAAGACTGGTTTTAAATTCCTCTCCCACTCGGTCTTGACAGACTTCCACCCACAATTAATTATGTTGTTCTTTAACATGATGCCATAGAGGGAGTTGAGGCAGGATGCAAATATAGGTTGTTCTTTATAATAAAGTGAAGCTTTAACATTAAAGAAAAAACAAACAAACACAAATACAAAGTCCAAACGACAGCATGAAAACTACACACTGTGGCTGGGCTAGAACCTATTGCTAATGCTAAGGACCAAGCTAATACTAATGCTAACAAAAACGAAGCAGGCATGTGACAGAATGATTTCTAGGGATATCTCTGTGCCCATTCGATAATGTATTTTCAGTATTAAATTATATATATATATTGTTATAATTCTAAACAAACTTAGCAAATAATTTGCTTCTAGCACACAGGATCCTATGCTGCCTGCCAATGTGTGAATAGTTTAGAACACCACCTGTAGGATCATAGAGGAACTGCGACATTTTACTGCCTCAAATGCAAACATATATAAATGCATAACAAATAAATTATATAAAAAAAAAGATTTTGGAGTCAGTGTGGCGAGACATGAATTGCGAAACAAAAGAATCATGATACATCACCAAATGGAACTTTTCCCCGCATTTCTAATAATTTCAGTGATGACAACGGTGAAGGCAGCAGTCGCAAGACCAAGATCTAACTCAAACATAAAAAAAATAGACTAAACAAACTAAACAGTCAAATATAAGGATGGTACAGTATGTTTGCCTATTGTGGCAGAGTGAATATACAGTCAGCCCCTCAAAGTTGCCATTCAGTTCATGGCCTCAGTCATTCGTGGATTTTTCCTTAAAACCTAAATAATAATTGTTTGCCGAAACCCCCACAATTTTGCAGAAACTGCAAATATCCTCAGTTCATGGCCTCATGCGTTTTAACGCTAAAAGAATAAGAACCATATAATTTACTAATGTGAATTCAACAAAATTTCCATATAAAATATGAAGCTGTGTAGATTTTTAGTACTGTAGAGAGAACACAAAGCAACCATAGAGGAAAACGTGGCTTGGAATGTTATTACTTATTACTGTATTTACCTTATACTACTTATACCAAAGAAAATGACTGCACATACCAAAGAAAACTTGCTTGCATGAATTACAGTACAGTACATATAGGGTAACATTGATATTTTAAATTTTAGCACTGCGGGAAACAAGCAGTACAGTACTGTACAGTATATGGGTTTACCTTTACATTCTATATATTTTTTTAAGGTTAATGTATTTAGGCTGAGTTTGTAATGAAATGAAAGTGTTTTGGAAGCATATTTGGGGGCATATTTAGGGTTTAAACTAAAAAAAAATAGATCTTTATATGCATGTTTTTGACCATATCCAAAATTTGCGTTTTTCACAATTTGAATTTCGGGGGTCGACTGTAGTTGTGTATGGGCCTGTGTGAGAGTGCTCTCTGAGCCACGGGTTGCACATTATTGTTCTATGTCACTCAGCTAGTTTACTGAGTTGCATAAAAACCTCCCAGATGCTACTGTAGACATTATGTCATCTATTTGTAATGACATTATAAGGAGCTTGAGTGCCATGCTGTGCTTTTTCATTGTCAAAAACACAATAAGCTAAGCCGCCAACTTGTCACAAAAGTACATTATAAAAAATATTAGATCCTTAAATGATTCATAGTTATGGTTTAGCTGTTAATTGAGGTGGAGTTATTATTATTATTATTATTATTATTATTATTATTCACCACATGAATAAGGTCAAACTACTTTGTTGAATTACTAAGTTAACTAGAATTGGTAGATTCTCCCTATTGCTTTTTTTGTACTTTCTGTTTTCTAACTATCCTTCTCACCTTCACCATGGTTACTTTTATATCCTTGTTCAAGAGCAACTTGATAATGAACAATGCATTGTACCAAACTAAGTGCTTTCCTAAAACATGGCCAAATCCGATGTAATTGAGTTGAATGAGTTCTGCTGGGCTCACATATCATCTTTCCTCTCGATGCCAGTTTCCATAAGGGAGTTAATTCAGCTCTGCAGCAGGAATTTTCATCCCCAACATGCTCTTAATAGACACCTTGTCTCTGTCTGGTTTTTTTTTTTTTTTTTTTTTTTGACCGTTTGAAAGTCATTGCCTATCCTCAACATCATTGCCTGGTACTGATGGACCTTACAATGGAGACTGTCAGTCCAAATTTGCACATCTGCTCTATTGCTCCCTGTCCTTGACTCAACATTCCATATGAAGAAAATGTTTTCGTAACACTATAGTAATCCCTATCTATTGATATTGATGTTTTGACTGTGCTTAAATGAGCTGGAAGTCTGTTATATCATATTACAATTTCTTTGGTATAAAACATGCAGAATACAGTATGGGTGTTTTATGTGCTACGTTTAGCAATATGCACAGGAAAAAACACAGAAATGATGCTTTCGAGTATAATTAGGCCTCATCTATCAAAGTAGGAGTTCTAGATGTCAACATGGTTCCCCTTCAGGAGCCTTCCAACATCTGTTACCAAGCTCTAAATTTGGTTCTCTCCGAAAAACCATTAGTTTTGGTAGAATCCCACACATCTTGTAATCCTGGAAGCCAATCTGTTTTGTGTTATTTACAAATAGTCCCATATGTCAGTCTTTGAGCGTGGATCATGACTGAACTGAAGATCTCGTCCATGTATCCCTGCTTCTCTGCCTTCTGAATATAATTCTACTAAATCTCACCAGCAGCTGCCACTCATTCTGGCTCCTGCAGATTCAGAAATAAGGGCTGAGCTTTATTTCCTACAGACGCCACGTGTCCTCAGCATTTAGCACATTATTTTCCCATCATGACATGAGTTTTTTTTTTTTTTTTTTTTTGACACCCAGAATGGTGTCAAACCGTATTTTTGCATAGTAACCTGATGTTAACAATGGATTTGGTAGAAGCATCCAAATTAAGGCTGTCCACTCTTGCACATTTTTTTGACCAATCATGCCTGAAGTTATTGCCCATTAGACAGCTGCCATTTTTATTTTTCCTCCCTTTAGCAGGCTAGGCAACATGCCGCTTATGCGACTTGAGGCACGTAATATATACAGCCCTCACTCCACCTTCACCCTTCCCGCACGCACACACACTCGGCACATAATGAGATAACATTGAGTATTCACAGTCGCCTTCGAGAAATACAAAAATCTCATCCGGCATGTTACCGAAGTGAGACGCAGGCGCCCTGACAGTATCGCACACCCAATAAAAGCCCAACTGTTTCTGGTAATTTAATTCAGCCTCCACCCAAACTCACTGGTGCTCCCCCAGCAGTGCTTTCCCTCATACCGGTACCACACACTGGAGAAGAAAAAGGAGGAGACGGTCGCTCCAAAACATTGCCCTGACATGCATCAGGAAAAATTTCATGCTCAGATATAATCCACCTGATACCTCCTGACACAGTTTCTTTAACCGGCTTGTGGAACACTTTCTAATTATATCACGAGATACAAAAACATAACACCACCAATATACTAGTGGTGGATAAAGTGGAATGTGTGTGTGTGTGTGTGTGTGTGTGTTTTTTTTTTTTTTTTTTTTTTAGATAGGTGGAAATACCGTTTAAAAGTGACGGTAAGATGTCAAGTAGTGTGTGAAAATGAATGGATTTTACATACAGTAACAGGAACATTCACAAGGTTAACCCACAATCCAAAAATTAAGGTACTATAATAACACTGCAATAATATTGCATAGTAACACGGCAAAAACGACAACACCACTCTTTTTCCCCCAGTAAAGTCCCTGTAAAACCATCCACAGAGAGCAGGCTGATCAATACAGGGAATCAGGCTATTATGGCCCTTTAAAGTTCTACTCGCTCGATCAATATGTTATTATTTTTCATCTGCTGGCTGTATTTAATAATCTCATTATTATTTTTTTCCCTCTTTGAACAAGGCCTCTCTTCCAGGCCCCTGGTGTTCTCATCCACTTTCCCAAATGTGCTTTTGTTTCAACTCTCCCTGCAGAGATCTCAGCCATGCACGCTCCATGAATATGCATGACTGTGTGCACCACATAAAAATGTTGCATTCAATACATGTTTGTGAAGTGTCTCTCAGAGAATCCTCTGACATCATTGCTTTTTTTGGTTCAAGCATTTTTTTTTGGTTTTTCAGCTCCATGACGGGTTTCCTCTGAATACTAAATCTATGAAACCAGAAAAGCTGCAACTCTTGTTCAACCTCCAAAATACTAAACTTCCAGTTCTGCCATTTTTTTTCTTTACTGTTTTTTTTGTTTTGTTTATTGATTAATAGATTTTTTCATTTCCAACATTGTTTTTTTAGGGTAAAAAACAAAACAAAAATAAAACATAAATACAGTACAATAGTACGGACTGTATAACCATTTCTGCTCTTCAGGTTAAAATGAAATCAGCCCCAACCTCTCTTCTTCATGCAAGGCTCTTTATTCTTATTACGATCGGTGGTGATTAACATTCCAAAATAGTTTGTCAAAAAAAAAAACTAAATAATTTGCTTTATGATATTCATTAATTGCAAATTAATACTTTGACTGCAAAATGAGATATATCCATTTTCCCAGTTTTGAAAAAATGACGTTTTTCAAATGAAACAATGAGAATTATGAACTGATTGACAGATAATATTTTGTGCATGTTTTCTTTCAGTCTCAAGAGTGTTAAAAAGCACAAATTTCAAACTAGTATGTCAAAATTGTTATTTCACCGTGAATGTTGTGTGATTCTGCAAAATGCTATAACCACCTTCAAAAATGGTAAACAATACCAAAATTTATTCATATAAAAAATACCAATTTTAATTTCACTTTAAACGTCAGCGTCTTGTCATAGTACAGGTATGCACAGTATAATGACTGTTCTCGTATTGTCTGACTGCATATATATCTCTGATCAGCTATATAATTAACACCCCAAAACATTAACATAATAACATTTATTATGCATATATTTTGGAACAAAATTTCTTGGCAAACTTTTTGGCAAACTTTTTGCCTCTGTTCACCAGCACAATGAATTTGAAACGAAAATTCAAGTGAGCGAAGTCAAGACTTTCGGCTTTAATTTGAGGGGTTTCACAAAAGTGTCTCATAAACAATTCAGGAATTACTATTGCTATTTAGCTATTTTCATACACAATTTCAGTGGGAAAAAAAAGTTCTATTAATTTATTCATTCATTTATTCAAGGGGTCGACGACTGCCTTAAATCTTAAGTTTTCTGTCTCGAGTTTTACGTTCTCTTTTTTACGTTTTCTTTTACAGTATTATGCTCTGGATCATGAGCTTTTTTTCTCCCTACTTTTCTCTTCACACCATTCTGGTACAAGTTAATTTTGTTTTCGTCAGTCCAAAGAATCTGTCTAATCTGGCCTTGCTGTTCTTGAGCATTACCAGTGGTTTGGACCTTGTTGTGATATGTCTGTATTTACATTATAACATTGTCTATTGACTGCGGACTTTGACAATCACACTCCTACCTCCTCAAGAGTGTTTTTGACTTGGCTTGATGTTGTGAAAGGTTTCCTCTTCACCATGGACAGAGTTTTGTTGTGAACCACTTTAGTTGTCTTCCGTGGTCTTCTAGGACTTGCTGAGCTTGTTGCTGAGCTTGCCAGTTAGTTCCTTTTTTATGGAACGTTGCAAACTGTTGTATAGCCCACTCCCAAGTTGATCCACATATGCCCCATCCTGCAAGGATCCACTGCCAACATCCTGATGCCAGACATGAGAGAACACCCCTGAGGTCTTATCAAGTGTTGCACAACCCAGAGCTTCCCAGGTGGCACAAGGGGAACCTACACAATACTGGAATTTTTCTTTTCATTGTAATGTAATTGGTGTAGGTCTGTGATCCCCATAAAATTATATC
>JAAGKR010013192.1:0-14562 GCA_011419295.1 Clarias macrocephalus
CCAACACATATGAAGCCTTCGACCCTGAAGGTGCAAAGCCACAGTGCTAACCACTACACCACCGTGCCACAATATCCGTTGTTGACGGTAAACGAGTTTGCAGAACAACTTAAAAGGTTAAAGCTAAATATATGTTGATCAGCATCTGGCACATAACTTCTCATAACTTCCCTTTTACTCAGCATTTGGATTTCATTAATGGCGCAGGATTCAGTTTTCATAGTGTCCCATTTCTTTTGGAATAAGCCTTGCTGTGTCACATTTTTTATGTGTTCAGTGAGGATTGTGTAAGTTTGTAAGGTGCATTACCGTCTTTTCTGTGACTTCCGCTCACTCTGTGTAAACCAGGTCAACTATTGGGTTGATTGGCTTTGAGTGACATGTACAATCACGCCCACCCCGTACAGCCATCGTGATCTCAAGCTCAACTTATACAGCAGTACAACGATCTAAAACACACCAGAAAGTCCACATCTGAATGGCTCAAAATTATTATTATTATTATTATTATTTTTTTTTTTTAAATAATAAGGTTTTGGAGTGCCCTAATCAAGGTCTGGACTTAAATCTCTTTGAGATCCTGTGACCATGAAGTAATCTTAAACAGGTTAAACCCTCCAATATGGCTGAATTAAAACAAATACGCAAAGAAGAGTGGGCCAAAATTCCTCCACAGTGAGTGAAAGACTCACTCCCAGTTATTGCGAATGCTTGATTGCAGTGGGTGGCACAACCAGTTATTAGGTTCAGGTACAGTTACTTTTTACATGATTCGGACAGTGTTTTTCCTTAATAAATGAAATCGTCATTGAAAAACTGAAGTTTTGTATTTACTCGGGTTTAATTTTACATCTCTTTAAAAATCTTGTTTTTATACATGTTTGCTGCACGTTTCAAATGATGCATCACACCTGAAAATTGTTTATAAATAAAAAATATTTATTTGCTATATGGAGGATGTATATCATTTAATTGGTATTGATAACATTGTCAAGGATGCTGAAGTTACAGCTCCCTTTAATGTGATTGCCGAAAGAGTGTGATAAATTGTTGACTGCTCTTCTTTTTTATTACCATCTGATAATGTATTGTTGTCGTTTGATAGAGGGAAATATGCTGATAGAAAATTAATCTTCATGAATATTAATGAGCGCGGGGAAGTCTGAGGCAAGACCGAGAGACCGAGAGAGATTGAATAAAGGAGCAACCGCGCAAGAGATAAAATAGGAGAAAATATTATCATTAATACTATTGCCCTCATTGAGTGCACCATCTAGTGGATATTGTTAAACAATTACTGAAATGGGTAAAACTAATTTTTTTGGTTAATTTGAGTCATGTGATGTAGATTAAACAGCATAGCAGTCATATTAGATTTCAGTTAGTCTGGGATTATGAGACAGGGAGAAAGAAGTTGCTTCATGTTCATGCATGCCTTTCTCACCTTCACAGCAAACAAGCATGGAACTAGCATGGCCGCTGCTAAAGAATATGCCATAGCGTAGGCTGCATGCACACTATGTCTATTTAATTCTAAAAGACACTGAGATCAAATTATAGAAGGTCTGCATGGGAGATGGGAAAGAGAACATGAAAAGGAAGCAGCTGTTGCTATAGCTGGAGCTGAAGCACTTAAATAGGCTGCATAGCTCATGATGGAGGAAGGTAGCTTATATTCTAGCTAAGGCATAGCACCTCCTGGAGATTTTGCACAGTGCACATGTAATAATGAGGTGCTTTATTCAAAGCAACAGAATCCTATCATGCCAAGAATGGAAATAGAGCCTCTAACGATAGAGACAATTTCTATTCTTCAATCAGACTCGTTACAGCTCTGATTGGTGCATTGCCCCTACTTCTCTTAGACATCAGAGATGTATTTATTATTAATAAAACATAAAAAAAAATATTAAAAAAACACATTTACTAAATAGAGATCAGCCATTGGGCTATAAAGATAATAACAGTTGATTATACTGTACATGTCCTCCACAAGCCTACATCCCTTTCATGCTTCCTCAATATTTTGAAGGACAGACAGTCATAAGTGGCATAACTAAATTCCACTTTATCCAGTTTATTAGTTGTGGTCTTGCACATAGACGTACTGGGCATTCTTAAATAAATAAATAAATAAATAATAATAAAAAGTTCACCCTATCTTCCACAGTCACCGAGTTTGATTCCTGATGATGCCACAGCCACCAGTGGCCAGGAGTCTAAGAAGCAGGTGTTGCAGAAGAAGCACGTGTCTACCCTTTCCCAGCTGGTAGATGTTGTATGATAGGATGAGCTGGCTGATGGGTGAGAATTGGACAAGATTAAATTAGGAAGGAAATTGGTGAAATTAAAAAAAAAAAAAGTGTGAATCTCATATGTAATGAATTTGACCCTAATAAAGTGGCTCAGCTGCTAGTCACCACTCCATAAAAGGAATAGTCACTCCAAAAGGAGTAGGGCTGTTAACATCAAATCAAATACCCAGATGTTGAACAGCTTCTAAGCACTTCAGAGAGACATGTGGCTCTTAACATGTTGTTAAAAAAACACTCTTCTTGACAAATTAGGAATCTTTAGTACAGTAAGCAAACAGGACAGCAGAAGATCAAGAAAACTAGGCTGCATAAAATTAAGCCAGCTATATCAATAGGCCACCTGGCAGCACTTAGGCCTTCTTCAGACAAATTAAATAATTCTTCTTTCTTTTTTTTTCACAAATCTGATTTTAAACTTAAACACGGTTAAAACTCAAGGGCGTGGCTTTTACATACTTAACAGTAATAGTGCCAAAAGTGGAAAAAAGACCCTCCGCAACCTTTTAAGGCATAGCAATCGTTTCATCATCTCCCTGCTGGTATTTCAATGAGTTCTTACCATGGATCGTTCTTCCGTAACACCTGATTATGAGCACTTGAACTTGAAAGAACAGTTTGAAATCTGTTTTGAGCAGGTAGAGCATCTAGACTGAGACACATCTTTAAGAATCTAATCTGAATCTGATTTTAAAACACCTATGCATGTGGTTCAGAGCAGATAAGCAAAAATCATATTCAATGTTTTTTTTTTTAAATATTTTTATATTATTTGTATTTTTTTAAACTGTTCAGGCTACATGAAAGCTAACAGACTCCAAACTGATTCCAATCTGGATATGCCAAAAATGCCTTAGTCCTAAGCCTTAATCCTAATGTAGAGAAATTGGCCCATGAGTTAAAAGAGAAAATGATCTAACATGTCTTCCAGTACAAACTGAAGTACAAATGTTTCATTCCCAGTGCTCTCATTCTTTGAAGAAAGATGTTTCAATCTAAGCTCTTTCACTACAGATCAGACAAGCTTGTTAAAAGGCCAACATACTGAAAGGTTACGCTGTCCGCATGGTAGACAGTCATCACAATAGCAGATGATTCAAGTAAGCAGTTCTGTTAACTAGGCTATTATGCAAAGGCAGAGACCTATTGATAAGTAAATTAATCATAAAACCTATAATCAGCGATAACAATAAAATGCAAAACATTTTGTCCAATTTTGTGTAGGTTTCCCTCGTGCCACCGGGGCAACTCTGGCCCCTCTGGGCATGACATCACACAACTTCTGGGTGGAGGACTGCGCTGTGGTGTCCATGGCAACTCTCTAGGATGCTGTGGGTTGCATGGATCTGACTTTGTCCAGCATGTTCCTTGGATATGCAAACAAAATATGGGGAAATATGGGGAATCTGGAGGTCAGATCTATCTTAAACTGTTCGATTGATAAGCTTCATATGCAGCAAGCTGTGATGTACTGGGTGTTCTGATACAGTTTTATTATAGGCAGATTGGATCAGATTAGAAATGCAGGTTTTTTGGTCTCCACGTCAATGAGCCTCGAGTGCCCACAATCTTGTCACCAGTTTACTGGTACTGTATATAATTGACAATCAAATTTATTCAATTCACCTTATGGTGGTTAATGTTGTAGCTGATCAGTGTATTGTAAAGAACTTCAGTAAAAGTGGCAGTAAAATAATGAATGCTTATTAAAGTATATTCTTATTCTTAACACCAGGGAGCATGGAATGATATCTCTTTGCTGGAGATTAGAGAAAACATCACTGATGCAGAAACATTTTGTACTTTTCGGGCAGACCAAAGCAGTGGAACTGGTACCATCCATGAAATATGAAGAAAAAGGAATATGAACTAATTAATTTATGGACTCTTGCTCCAGCTCTAGACGATTATGAATTTCTGTATGGAGAAGGTGAATTTTGGGGCTTGTGAAGGATATTTATGGCCAAACTATTGCTTATGACCATACTATTCTGAAATCTCATGAAGGAAGTGAAGGACTTTGTTCTTTGAGCACCATAGCTCTGAACTGAATGTGGAATAAAGAAACAAAAGAGAATCCAACAGTTGCTGGCAAGCTTTAAATTAGGGCTCCAGAAATTTACATTCAACAGTCTAGAGGTCTGCGGCACGGTGGCTTAGTGGTTAGCACAGTCGCCTTGCACCTCCAAGTTCTGGGATCGATTCTTGGCCAAGTTCGATTCCCGCCTCTCTTCCCACAGTCCAAAGACATGCAGATTAGGTTAGCTGGGGTACCCAAATTGCCCATAGTGTGAATGTTCCCTCCAATGGATTGGCATCCCTTCCACAGTGTATTACACCTCGTACCCTAATACCCCTATCTCACCTATGGGTGTGAGCCGCCGCAAGTGACCGCCCCGACGTTCCGCAAAGTTCTGCAAGGTCCGTGAGCTTCCATGAGGACCGGCAAAAAAAAAATAAATTGTGCAGAAATATGGAAACGGCCACCAAGCGAAATCGTGCAGGTGAGATAGGGGTATAAGTATTCTGGGATAGGCTCCATGCCCCCGTGAGCTTGTATACAGGATAACGCAGAGGTCATGGAACCTTATTAAGCATTACTAAGCCAGGACACCTGCTCAAAAGAGTTTAGACTTAAATTTGGCTCTTAAGAGTGCCACTTTCATATTCTGTGTTGCATCAGAATATAATATATGCTTTGACTAACCCATAACAAATAACGTTCCTTTCTCATGTAATAGCAAAGTGATGACATAGCATTTGAACATGCATCTTTATTGAAAGCTGACTTCAGACTTGGAGTGCTCTTCCTGGCCTTTTACTTGTTGAGCTTGGTCGATGATGTCTTACAGAAGAACCTTATAATTTCATTGAGGTTGATTCTGACTGATTTTAGCTGCACCATTTTAGCAACATTTCTTGTCATTACTTCTGAACAATAGACCGTTGGATCCCTATTACATGTTCTTACAAATTGCAAGGAAGTGTTTGTAAATTAAGATTGCGATAAACAAATCTGTGCAATAAAATGTATACACAATTTATTTCACTTGCATGACAAAAAGAAAGGAAGTTTTTATGAATCATAGGCATTCATCATTATGGAATCATAAAATCGTATTTTTGGAAAACATCGCTTTAATAAAAAAAATAATAAATAAATTAAAAAAACATCCCATTAGATCTCCTGGGTAAAATTCATAATGAAAGACATGGTGATTAGGAAGAATAGCATTAAGGCCACTGAAGATGATATCAGAAATAAAGAGTTGTCGATTGTTAGAGTTTTAACAGTGTCAATTGTATCATCTGCCAAGCTAGAGATGTGAGGTAGAGCAATGGATCAAAGGTTGACGTAACGTCCTCATGACTGCCTCAGCACAAATCCAATCTTCAACTAGAGTATATTTGCTTAGATGTCTATGGACCATGGATGCTCGGTTTCCTGCCAAACATGGGATGGATCGGCAAAGAGTAAGCAATGGGCTGTGATATTAACCTCTCCAAGCACTCAAGCAGTGCACTTTGGGATAATTGAGTCTCCTGGCACATCAAGGTTTATTAATGTTCTGTGCCACTTCTTCTCTGCCTTAAGGAGTCCTGTGAAGCGGGTCTGATTTCAGTACAAACATTGGAGATGCTTGTAAGAAGCTGAACATCTTTTAGATGAACCAAGCATGAAAAACTACTTTAGCAATCAATACTGACAAAGGATTTTAACCCCCTTAAATGGATCTTATACATGAGGAGACTTGGACAGACTAATTGGGGTGTTATGAAGCATGCACTACTCCATGCTCATTCAGAGTAGTTAACACTTTAAATGTTGTATAAAAAATACAATAATAAATGCCAAATTTCTAGATCCCATCTTTTGAACCTGACTACTCACCTTCTCTTTTTTATCCGTGTTACTGACCCAGGAAACTGAACCCATTCCAAAACATGGAATCTCAAATATGTTCCTATGTCCTGCTGTAGTCCTGTACTAACACTTGCATTTCCAGAATAATTCAACAACGTTCTTAGAATGTCCAGAAACCTGGACAGTTCTAGCATTCTAGGAACTAAAACTCTAAAACGTTCTAAAACCATTCTTCTAACCTAAAATTATAAGTTGTGTTGTAGACATTTTGGATTTCAGTCACCTTTAAGTTCATGAGAAAGATATCCAGGATTGTAATCCTTTATAGCTAATAGCTAACTACTTACTATTACTTAATAAATCTTTTTTGTCTTTGGTACTAAAAGGAATGCAAACGTGGGTGAAACTTTTTTATTAACTGCCATATGTTGCTCAAATTGCACATGATGGTAGAGCAACACTTCCTTTATACAATTATACTACTCCCCTTCTTTATACTTCTTCTAATCCTCTTCTACACTACATACTATATTGTATTGTATATAACGCAAATTAAGGATAGATAGTTGGATTAAATATACATTGAAGATTTGTTTAATGATAAAGAATCAAAATGTGCGCCAGAGAAAAGGTAGCCGGAATATGGAAAAAGCTAAACATTACAGGTATTAATTTTTTTTTTTTTCTGATCATTATAAGGTTTAAAAAAAGTGAAAGAGAGCGCAGATAAGGTTACAACAGTGGTTATTCTAACAAACTTGTCAATATTCACTTTACACTCTTTGGTTTTTAATTACCTCAGGAAGCAGAAAATAAGAATCACAGAGAGAGAGAGAGAGAGAGAGAGAGAGAGAGAGAGAGAGAGAACATCTGCTAGAGATCCCAATCCTGACAAAAAATGACTCAAAGGTCTCCATGCTCCTGCCTAGGGTGAAACAACCAAGCAAGAACATAAACCCTACTGGACACTCACCATTTACTGCTAAATTAAAGGAGAAAGACAGGATAGGAAGGACAGGGGAGATACATATTAAGAGAAACATAAAAAAAGTGTGCTGAAATGGGGATTCTGGAACTTATATCATCTATGATACTATGAATCTTTATACAGTAGATAAGATTCAACTTTATGGCTATTGTGCAAGTACATGTGCAGAGCCAAGGAAATGAAGTTAGCATCTAACCAGAAGTGCATAAGCGGCTTGTTTACAATTAAAAACAGTGTATTATAAGAAAAGGCAATAAGATATGTACTGTAAATAAAGTATATAGTGTATAGTAAGTCCCAAACCAGTTCTGTTCCGAGAGCTCATTCACAAGTCCAATTTATACAAGACTAACATGTCTGTGGCTTTGTCCTAGTTTTTTTTTTTTTTATCGGTAAAGTTTGGTGCTGCTTAGCAGTACCAGCTTCATCACCGCTGCTTTTAAAGTGTATGATAAACTCATGCTAAGTGGTTAACCCAAAGTCTCTATACCATGATGGTAAATATGCAAATTTGCACATTTTCAAGAAGCACAATGGAATTAATAATTATGAATAATACGTTATGAATAAACGTTTATACTGTAGGGTCTTGCTATTAATGGCTTGCTATTGATGATATTTATTATTTTATTAGTAGTTGTAAATATAAATGTATAAATATGTATTTTGATCAACACCAATAATAGAATTGCTAGTAGCATGATTTTTGTGCCACAATTTATTTTTAAGGAAATGAAAAATTTAATACGCTGTGCATTAGACCTATGACTAAATGTTCTTCGCACCTGGTTCTTCTTGCCCACTTTCTCGCTTTCTGTTGTGTTCATCTCTCTCTCTCGCTCTCTCATCTCACCATCTCTGTTTTTCTCTCTATCTTTCTATGTGCTGTCAACCAAAAAGTTGCTTGTGAGCCATGCAGTGTGATAACATTATTTTAACCTTATATGGTACATTACAAACTATAGTGTACAAACTACAATAAATAAATATTATACATAGACGTATAAACTAGAGTTCTTGCACTTGAACCTGTTTGTTTTCTCTCAGAAAATATTTATCTATCCGTTTATAGAAAAGAGACATTTAAAATGAGTATTCATTGTCCATAGATCTACAGAACTATAAATTTAGCATAAAGCACAAATTCATTCAGTATATGAAACTGACTATTATGGCATTAACTGTGCTGAGCTGTCAGACCTACAGTAGCCTGTTGACAAGACATTCTTGTCTTTTGACAGAACCCTAAATTGACTAGCCAGTCAGTTTACCTTAAAAGCTAGATTTGTCCATAAGGCTAGAACGGTTTTTATAACTGGAGCTTTTCTTGATGTCTGTCAACAACAATAACACAGCCATCACATGCTTGTAGGGTGGGAACTAGGCATGATGGGTGCATCACGTCATCCGCCTCTCTTCTTAGCCTGATACACCCATCACTCTGGAACAGGGTAAATCTGGTCTCGTCAGGCCACAGGACCATTTTCTAATCCTCCACAGTGTATTCTTTATCCTCCCCAGCAAATTGAAGACTTTTTTTCCCAATAATTCTCACTGATAACTGGTTTTCATAAGCTACACCGCTGTTTACTCCCAATCCCTTTTGCTCTCTTTGCATCATGTCTGTGGAAATGCTCGTTCTACTTTTTTTTTTTTTTTTTGAGTTGATTTCACTTTAAGTGTGAACTACCATCAGGTCCATTACTGGACTTACACACAACATTCATGTATTTTTAACCTGGTGGACAGATTGTGAAACCAAGTGATTAGATAGAAAAGAAATGCATGTCTTAAAGACATCTTTTTAATTTACTGGTCAGTTAAACCTGCTGTCATGGATAGCGAATTGGTTTTAAAAACAAACGCGAACAATGTTTGGCTGAGGATTTATTGTGTATGTTAAGAGATAATTGCACTTTCAGTCATTCAGTCACACCATACTGATGCACCATTCCCCAGCATAGTTAATTGCAAACAAAATATTCATTTAGATCTAATGTCCTTCATACACCACAAGCAAGAGTTATATATCAAAACATTACTGATTAATTCAGGCCTTGAGCAAGATTGATAAAAACAGAGTAGATGCAGAATTCTAAGAGATGCTGGTGTTTTCCACCTAGAAAACCCTAAAGTAACACCTTCTAAAGATATAAAAGAAAACGAAATGCATGAACACATCAGTTGTGTGTGTCTGTGGTTTTAAAGACAATACACCTTACAAACCCATAACACCTGCAACATGATTGAGGATTTTGAGGGCAGTTTTTAAATTCTGTTTTGCAATTATGTTGTCTTTTCTTTTTTTTTTTTGCTAAAGGTGAAAGACTAGCAATCATTCATCACATTTATTTTAGTGCGTATGATAGTTTGAGAGAACTGTAAGTGGAAAGCAATTCAAACCACTAAAGCGCAATTCAAAACACTTATGCATGAGCATCAAAGCAAGTGTTACCAGTTAGTGTCAGGTAAAAACCACAAACAGGAAATTCATTACATGTATCAAATGAAATGTTAGAGAAAGTCTAAATTAACAGGATAAAATCAAAGATTTACATTGAGGTTTATATTTTCAACCAAATTAATTAATTTATGAAGTATTTATATTTATTTATATAAAATACTATAAAACTCACCCTCTCACTCACTCATCATCTATACTGCTTTATCCTGTATAGAGGGTCGCAGGGGCCTGGGGCCTATCCCAGGAGGCTTAGGGCACAAGGCCTGGATGGGGTGCAAATCCATCAAAGGGCAAACACAAACACACAGTCACACACTCATTCAGAAACTACGGGGATTTTTGGAACAGCACTTAGCCTAATTTGCATGCTTTTGGACTGTGGGAGGAAACCCACCAAGCACTGCAAACTCCATGCGAACAGAGTTGGGAATCGAACCCGGACCCTGGAAGTACAAGGCAACAGTGCTAACCACTAAGCCACCATGCTGTCTATACCATAAACCTTCATAAAATAAGCAAAGTCAAAGGAGTGATATCAGCACTGATGTGGTCATAGCATTATCGTCTACAGTATACTGTATTCATCCATCAACCCATCCAGGAACCTCTGTAATCCCACTAGGGACCGTGGAGGCCAGTGGTGACCTATGGAGAACAATGGTGACCATTGTATCTATTCCTATTTTGTACGACCATGGTAGGGCCCCCGATCAACATTTACACACTACTTTGGAAACACCAAAGATTCTAATCTGCATTTCTTTAAGATTGTTGGAAGAAACCAGAGAACCAGTAGGAAACCCAACAATTATGTGGAGAACATGCAAACTCCATGCACACAGACCCGATGCGGGAATTGAACCCAGGACCTGGATGTACAAGGACTCAGTCCTAAGGCCTAATCCGCAGTGCCACATACCGTATATCAGCCATTAAAAATATATTAATATTGTTAACATTAGTGATGATAAAGTTTTATGACTCGATAAATTTTACATTCTATTAAAATAATAATTACCACTTTTACCTGAGGGTTTTAAATGCAGATATTTGACATATACATCTTAAACTAATGTTCTGTTGATTTTCTCGACTTTCTTGATGTGCTCACTGCCACATTTAGAGTTATTATTATTTTGACTTAATGGGTAAAAAAAGGGACTAGCAATAATGTGAACAAATCCAGTAGAAAATGACCAGCAGAGAGAAAGTTAATAACATGGTTGCTAGGCTGGCAGTTGGCATCTCAAACTGGGCCAGTTTAAACACTCTGTGACTGCCAAAACTGTGTTTTAAAGCAAAGAACTATAATTAAATTTAATAAAGTTCTGCACAAAAAGGCAAAACAAGAATTATTGAGTCAATAAGACAGTAGGATAAGTCGGGTATGTTTGCTTCTCAAATGTATTTTACTCGCGGCTATGTTATTATTAATGCCATTCTTTCCAACTTTTCAATACCACTTAAACAATAATAATTTTTACAAATGCAGCATTAGAATACAAATTAAATTAATGTCTCTACTGTGGGCCATAACCTTGAAAAATAATGATAATAAATAAATAAATGAATTAGGAATCATAAACAAATGGTTAAAGTAACTCAGCATATTCCCACAGTGTGAATCCTGCATCTGATTTACAGTCAGTATACAGAATGGAATAATTTTTTCTAATTTGCTATGCATGAAAGATACTTTACATTAGACTCACTTTTGTAGATATTCTAAGTCCAGAAAACCGAGTTGTAAAAACTGTGACGGCAAGGTTTTCCATGAGGTAAGGAAAATACCTTTATGGATGATGTCTGCCAAAGTATTAAAGTGCAATGCTTTTCTACATTAAATTTTCTGTTAAAACAATTGCTCAGGAATCAGAAGTGTATATAATTCCGGTTCATCACATTTCACTTTGGTCCGTACATTGCAGTCATGCAACATGGAAATGCAATCCCTATGCAGACATAGTCTATTTAGAGCTGTGGTTCAAATTGAAGAAGAGGAAATGGACCTGTAATCATAATTTCCCAGGGTGCCAGAGTTTCCAGAGTTACTGTCCATATAAAAATAATATTTCTTACTGGCTCACTATTTCTTCATTCCTACTGCACTGATCATTTAGTCCTATTAATACATGATAAACAGATGGTTATTTATTTGTATACATTCCCATATTTCAGGAAATTAATGCAAATGTAAGGAAGCTCGCTTTTTAGCAGCCAACAGAAGTAGGAAATAAGGATGTTAACATAATTTTAGCTAAATATGCATAAGTGTTGATGAGCTGCTATTTAATTAGCCTCTAGGAAATGATGGAAAGGCTTTAATGTGGCATCATCAAGTATAAATTTGCCACTGCATTTAAATTTCCAGCTGTAGAAACGAATGTGTTTGCAGATGTTATAGAGAAAGAATGAACACAGAAGTATTGAACACACAGTGAAAAACTACCGAATGTCAGATCAACATTTGAAACCACTAGCATCTCTTACAGCTCTGTATGAAAACGTACGGCTGGCAAAAACAATTCTTTCTGCCATAGTTGATGCAGTTTCAGAAACAATCATGTAAGAAGATACTGTTACTGTACAGTATGACTGTAACTTGATGGCATGGGCATACGGCAGCACACCCACTCATTCATCCATCATCTATAGTGCGTTATCCTGTATACAGGGTCACAGGGGGCCTGAAGCCTATCCCAAGGGAGACGGGTACAAAGCTGGATGGGGTGCTAATCCATCACAGGACACACACAAACACACCCTCGCATTCTCATTCATACACCACAGGCAATTTGGGAATACCGATTAGACTCTGGGAGGAAATTAAAGTGCCCGGAATAAACCCACCAAGCATAAGGAGAAAATGCAAACTCTTTCAATAATGCTGGCTTCTGACTTGGACTCAGGCTGGGTCTTTGCCTTTGTGTCCGTCTTAAATCTTTGTCTTCGAAGGCCCTACTACCATACAAGGTGCTACCTAATGTTTGCACAATGTATGCAGGTTTCTGGAGGCCTTAAATAAACACACCGACAGGTGCAGCACGTTTGTGCTAATTGCGTTGGTTGCTTGGCGACGCCGCCACAAAATGCATAGATGACCGCAGATCTGCCTATATTATTGAACAGTGCAGATCTCACAGATCTGCCCCTCGTGAGACCCACATCATTATAGTAGTCAACAAGAACGTGTTAAATAACCCAGAATATGTTTTATATTTTCCATTCTTCTAAGTAGCCACCTTTTGCGTTGATGACAGCATTGCACACTTTTAGCATTCTGTCATTCAACCTTGAAGAAGTGTTGAATACTTGTTGACTGTTTTTTTTTTCTCTTCACTCTCTGGTCCAAGTCATCCCAAATTATCTTAACTGGATTTGGATTGGGTGATTGTGGAGGCCAGATCATCTGATGCAGCACAACATCAGGTTGTGGCAGCCATGCTGATTAAGTGTGCCCCCAATTTTGACTAACAGTATCATCAGCAAAGCACAACACCATTACACCTTCTCCTCCATGCTTCACAGTGGGAAGCATACATTCAGGAACCATCTTTTCACCCTCTCAATGTCTAACAATAATATGGATATACAATAGTATGGATACTATTGACCATACCAACTCTTCCTCTACATAAGACAATAGATGTTACAGATTAACTCTTGTCAAGGCTCACCGGTGAACTGAAAACCATTCCAGATGACTACCGCATAAATCTGATGAAAGAATGCCATGAGTGTGCCAAGCTGTCATTAAAGCTAAATGTAGCTACTTTGGACGATCTAAGATACAAAACATATTCTCTGTTAACACTTTTTGTTTACTACATAATTCCATATGTGCCATGTATATTCTTTTATACAGTACTTTGAATGTGTTTTATGTTAATGTACATTGAAAATAATACAAATAATGAAAAAACACTAAAGAAGTAAGTGTGTGTCCAAACTTTTGACTGGAAGTCACTTGGTGTGATTTTAAATTTACACGTGTGCCTTGTCACTTTTGACCTGGTACTGCATATAAAATGTATTGCATAACTTGATTAAATATTATTGAAAGGACATTGAGTCTAGATAATGTTACAAGATAATAAGACTCAAAGCTTTTATGTGTTACACCATCCTTGGATTTCAATGCAAGCAGTAATTTGCACTTTTATAAATGATCAATGAAGATAAATTTATGTAGTATCTTATTTTACTGTAAATTGGCAAATGTTTTTTAACAGAAGAATAATGTATCACTGATAAACAGCAGCTTTGTAAATCTATCTATCGATCTATCGATCTATCGATCTATCTATCTATCTATCTATCTATCTATCTATCTATCTATCTATCATAACATAACATAACATAACATAACATAACATAACATATACATTAAAACCACCTGCTCCAATCACTCTGACCCACCGAGGCATGGACTCCACAAGATCCCTTATGTCGCGTATGTTGGGGCCTCCATGGGACAGACATGTTTGCCCAGCACATCCCAAAGATGTTCAAAATGAAATTAAATCTTCAAATTTAAACACCCCAACAGCTTGAACGTTTTGTCCTCAAACAAATGCTGTCTTTTTTTTTCCTATAGTGCATCCTGGTGCCATCTCTCTGCACCAAAATGGACTACCCATACACAAGTAACCCTGGGTGCCCATGACCCAATTGTCGGTCACTGGTTGTCTATGGTTTGACCATTTTTCCTATATACTGTATTGTACCACTCCTTACCTGCTGACCATACAATGGTTCTGCCTGTCTAGCCATCACTATTTCACCCATATCAGCGTAACGTATTAAAAAAAAAAAAAATTTTTTAAGTACTTGCATTTGGCAATTTTTCATGGTCGCAAAGGCTAGCCAGCCTGGTCTGATTCCACAGAAAAGTGAAAGTAGCCCAAATTGCAGAATTTGTTTTTTTTCATGG
>JAAGKR010013193.1:0-14559 GCA_011419295.1 Clarias macrocephalus
TACTCTGGAGAGGCCAAGTCATTGATGCCATTTACTATAGCTATCTGAAATCCACTCTCAAATAGGAATAAGACTGACCACTAGTGCAACCCAATTTCCTATTCCACCAGGATGAACCGTAGTCAGGATGACCTCAATTTTCCTGGCTGACAATGCTTTCACTCCCATTCTGGGGACTCATCTGCTACAACTGGTTGTGGATAATCAGAGAGAGGAGTCTGACCCAGAAGGTTATGGCACACCATATCCATCACTACCCAAAGGTGGAGGTTCAACTTGGGTCTCCTGACAGTTGCTGTTATGTAAGTCTGGTTAATGAAAGATAATTGTAGCTTCCTCATTCTGAGGACAATTCACATCTCGCTACATGAGAGCTGAATACAATATGTGAGGGTGCATGCACCTGGCATGCAATGTACCGCTTGCCATTACAGCTTTTCACAGATATGATATAATGTGAATTGTTTGATGTGACCAGAGAACCATAGGAACAGCCGAGCTCTCGGGATATTGCAAATGGAACAGCAGATAGAATGTGTCGAGTCTGCAGTTCAAGGGTTGCACAAGACCCCACAGACAGAGGCAAATCACAACAGACCAAATTATAAACTAAAGCATGTGTACAGTATTTTCCAGCTGGGATAGGAAGACACCTGGGTAGATGTCACACTTTTAGTGAGGCCCCTTCATCTGACAGTGCATAGAGCTTAAAATAAGTACACTGCTTCAGTCGGGAGAAGACAGGGATAAGAGTTAAGGCACTGTAAGCTAAAAGGTTGCATTAATCCTTCGCCGTGGTTGTTTGCAGATTCCCTGTATGCAGGATGCAGGCCAGTAGAGCAAAGTTGCTTAACAATAACAACATGTCATATTCCTTCATCAGAGCACCCACACTGAGCAGATTAAAGCGCAGCATGACTCGATAATCTTTGCACTTTCCCACTTGCGACATCTCAATTCAGGTCTAAAGACCTAACGTGGCCCACCTTGTCGAAGCGTAAATGTGTTTTAGCATGTACTATACATCCTCCAAAATATGAAGCCAGACCCCAGTCTTTTTGAACTCCTGTTCAGGCAATAGCAAAGACAAGACTGAACTGAAACATTTTCCCGCCCCAGTCAGCCCACCAACTGGTTGGACGCCATACCCCATCAGTACGCCATTCTTGTGGTCCCTCTACATATCACCTACATATGGCTTTGTTATACGATGTGCAATGGTAAAATGCTCACCCTATCGTCCGGCGATCGCAAGTTCGATTCCCGGGTGATGCTGTAACTGCCTAGATTGGCCGAGCTCTCTCAGAAGGGAGAGATGAGAGGTACTTAGTGCTCCCACATTAATTACAGCTCTTCAGTTCTTTGGTTCGAAAGAAACACGTGATAGTCTCCAGCCCTTCCGACTGAGTGGTAGTAGTAGCCTTAATGTGAGAGCCCCAAAGTTTGGACAATGAATAATGTGTCGTGGTCACACAATGAATAGATTACCTTTTTGTTTGATGTTAATATTCAGAAAGTGGGGGAAAAAAACATCTTTGCATGTGATAGGGCAATTAAATGCGTTGTTTGCTTGTTTGTTTGGGGAGTTTGACCTACAGTTCATGCGCTTACCACATCAAGGTGCATGCTCAATAGAAAGCAGCACCAACCAATTTGTGCTTACTGCAGGTGAAGAGCCACTTCAGTAAACAACACCATACAGTATAAATCCTAATAGTAAATCCACCATACTGTACCTGGCTGAAAATAAACATTGCTACCTGTTGTTGGAAATGATTTTTTTCCCCCCTTCCCTGTAAGCGAATACATTTTAGCAGAGAAGAGCTGCAGGTGTTGTATTTAATACAGCCTTTTCACACATCTTCATCAAGGGAATCCTGAGCGTGATTATTTCATTAATATTATGATGATACAATATGCACTTAGCTTACTCACATCAATGTGGGCTTAGTTAGTGTGATGCTGGCAAAATAACATTAGACATAACATTACAATAGTCAGCCATAGTTGCAACAATGAATGTGAACGATGCCAATAGTGTGACATTGACATCACCTTACGATGACGTTTATGTTCATGCACATAATAAGTGAATGTTATTATTATCACTGACAATAATTGAATTTTTACCATCATCGTCATGGCACACTCACTGCCTCTCTACTCCCTCACTGCGGGTCCCTGGTAATCACAAAGTTTCTTCATAATTACTGCTTTAACTAAACGCTCCTCCTGCTTTTCCCTGCTCTGTCCCTCAGCCCTGTCATGCTCACTCTGTCTCGCTTCGGCTCTCCTGTCACACAGCTGGTCCCTCTGCCTGACAGTGGCCATGGCCAGCAACGTCTCATTCTTCAAGTTCCACCAGTCGTTGCACAATATCAGGTATTGTCGAAGCAGGCACAGCCCCTGTCTGTTATTTTTGCACATTTGGTGGCTTTTGTTTGCAGGGATGCCTTCGCATCCCCTTTACACTCCCCTTTACAATCCACACACGTTTGGATCTGAGCCATGGCTTCTAACTTGAGAACCAGAGGAGATGGGTTGGGCTTAATTAGAGTTGTGATTGGACCAGCTCAGTGTCTGTTTAGAAAATGAACCAAAAGGCCATTGTCCCTGCCATATGGTCTGGATGTTGAGCAATTTTTAAATGAGAAATTCCAGGCCTAAATTCAGCTGCATCGGCCTCACTGTGTATGTTGGCTCACTGGGTAAGTGTCCAGGATGCCACAATATTACACCATCTCCGATCTCTCATGGGCAGCTGAACACACACACACACACACACACACACACACACACACACACACACACACACACACACACACACACACACACAGTGTTTTTCGAAAGAACAGCACTACCTGCCACATACAGGACATGATGCCCAGAAATGCCCAAGCCAGGCTAATGCTGCTCTGATTGGCAGAAGAGAGAAGTAATACATTCTTACCCACATTTTGAGCAGAGCCAATTATGCTCTCATGGATTACCAGCCACAGATAGCTGGGGAATCACCAAGATTCAATTTCATGATCTTCAGACTATAAGGCAAATGCTTTTTTGTTGTGCCACTTGGGAGCCCTGGCTAAAAATCCTTTGGTGAAACAAAGGAGAGACAGACTCATAAACCAGATACATCACTATCCTAACAAGCCTTGATGGATGGTGCATCTCATAGAGGTGACATTTTTACAAATCAGCATTTGAAATGGAAAAGAGGGCGAATACATCTCTAATTTAAAATAGCTGACGGCTGTCCTTCTGAATCAGGTATATCCTGGCTTTTAGACACACGTTCCGTGGCGTTTGCTTCAGTGTGCGTACAATTCATAATGTCTAGCATGTATTCATTGTGATACATATCATGCATTTTATAGCAACTATTGCCCTCAATGACAGCAAGTTATGACTCACAATTTGGAGAAAAACTAATTTTGTTATACAGTTCAGGATGTTTGTAATCTTTATGTTTTTTTTTAAATATATATATCTTTTATTTCTAATACATTCATTCAAGGGGGGCCTAAAGCCTTTCCCAGGAAACATTAGACACGGTCCTGGACAGCATGCCAATCCATCACAGGGCACACACACACACACACACACACACACACACACACACACACACACACACACACACACACACACACACACACACACACACACACAACAGGCAATTTGGAATTGCCAGTTAGCCTAATCTGCATGTTTTGGGAGGAAACCGGAGGACCCAAAGGAAACCCACCAAGCACGGATAGAACAGAACATGCAAACTCCACGCACACAAACCTGAGGCAATCTTTTTTTTTTTTCATATTATTTTTCTTATTATTTCTTCTTATTCTATTTTCCTGATTACTCATTTCGAGAGCCCTTGTGTAGATGGGATCTCAAAACCCTTGGCATTAGTTCCTGTAGAAATCACAGAAGAATTATTCTTGTAGTTGTTGCTGTTGTGGGTGGCATCAGCTTCACATGAAAACCTTCGGTAATTCCAACTATTATGGCTAGAGGTTTATTTTCTCAGGCAAGGAGAAAGTGAGGGGCTGGTGCCCCAGATATCACACAAGAAAATATTCATGCATGGCCTAAGGCGGTCTAAATGAAAGACTCTTCTCAGGCTGATAAAGAATTAAAAAGGTAGTAGTAGAAGAAAACAGGGGGACTGAATTAGTAGAAAGCTTTACTCTTTCAGGGTTCACAGCACTTACTATTTGTATGTAGGATTAAGCAAAGGAGTTTTGGACAGAACTTTGATTATTTATGGAGCGCAATTATTTATAGACGGCTCACAGGCGCAGCAGGTAACGTTGCTGGCTCACCACTAAAAGGGTCTTGAGCTTGGGCTGCTGTCTGCGCAGGGTTTTACAAGCTCTGAATTTACTACTTTAAATTATCTGTAGGTATGAATGTGTGTGTGTGTGTGTGTGTGTGTGTGTGTGTGTGTGTGTGTGTGTGTGTGTGTGTGCAAATGCACCATGCAGTGGACTAGCATCTCATTCAAGCCTGATCAGAAAAAAAAAGAGGTTACTGAAAAATGAATAAATGAATTATTTATGTTATTTATATTCACACCTCTGTAATGAGGAGATGAGGAGGAGCTTATGCAGGGAAGTGCTGTAATTAAAACTGAATTATACCATCCACCAGCTTGTTTTTCTCACATGTAAAGTCTACTGCTGCTAACTTCCATATCTCTGAGGCCTGATATATCATGTATAGTCCAATACTTATTCTGCACTGTTTGCTTCAAGTTTGCTTTCATAAGGGTCATGTGCCTACTTCTTGCATTCATTTTCTTGAGTATAACTCATGTTCCTACTGTGTTCCTTCTCATGTGCACATCTGTAGTGCGTCTACGTAAGACCGTGGTATTAAGGTATCCTGGCCGCGCACTCACATGCGGACACGTTTCCGGCTTCGCTCTGTCATTGTTCTCGTTTTAAGGTGTGCTGAAAATGAAGTATTGTCAGCTTTTGCCCGTATCTGAGGTTTATTGGAGCATGTTCATTTGGTATTCTGATTGATTGTGCTGTCAGAGAGAAATGGCTTTGAAAATGAACAGAGTTTGAAACCACCTGCCCCAAGTTGTTGCCGTCTTTTGATGTTAAAATTCCTACTAACACACAGCCTTCTGACAATTATTATTATTATTATTATTATATAATTGAATGATAAATGGCGGCACGGTGGTGTAGCGATTAGCACCGTCGCCTTGCACCGCCAGGGTCCGGGTTCGATCCCCGGCCAGGCTCGATTCCCGTCTCTGTGTGCATGGAGTTTACATGTTCTCCCCATGCTTGGTGGGTTTCCTCCCACAGTCCAAAGACATGTAGGTTAGGTTAATTGGCGTCCCTAAATTGCCCGTAGTGAATGAGTGAGTGTATGTGTGTGTGTCTGTGCCCTGCGATGAATTGGCACCCTGTTCAGGGTGTACCCTGCCATGTGCCCTAAGTCTCCTGGGATAGAGTGACCCTGAATACAGGATTAAGTGGTATAGATGATGAGTGAATAATAAATATGAATTCTCAGATCAGTGAGATCTCACATGCCTGTTAAGCATTCTTTTTCATTCAAGGACCATGCGGCGTCAGAGAACACTAGAACATTAGATGTGCTACTCACTTCTATTACTATCTGAACAGTTTAAAACCTTTACAAGCCCGACAAATGCTAAATACTGAAGAGACATTTTTTTTCAAATAAAATACGTTTCGATTTCTAAAATAGTTACTTGCAGCCAGTTTTTTTTTGTCATTCTGCCTTTCGCAGAAAACATGAGCTTAAAACAGACTTCATTACCTTTATGATGTCACTCACAACTCGACCATGATTGACGAGTGTTGTGTACTTTGTTGTGTATTTGAAAAACAAAGATATGCACTGCCTGGACAAAGAAATGCCACTGTTTCAGAAGTGTCTCCATCGCATGAAGACAACAACTAGGAGAATTTACTGAAATTGGGTTAAGGACCATCTACAGTACAGTAGTGCTTTATTAAAGCCTGTAAGGATAGTGATGAACCATCAAATTTGAGTAATAAAAAACACATTGCTTGTGAGGGTAATTTAGGACAAAGAGCATCAATTTGCTAGGAAGCATAAAGATTTGACTTTGTGATTTATCCTATTCCAGAGCGCTGGGCGCATCAGGGGTACGGAGGTGATGTGATGCATACTGTAGTGGCCACTGTACACGCCTCTGGAGGCAGAGTTGTGATCTGGGGTTGTTTCAGGTGCTCAGGTCTGGGCTCAGAAATATTATGACGCAATAAAATGAAGTCAGCTGATGTACTGAATGAGAGGAGTTTTTCTTCTCTAATGGCACGGACGTACAGTATTCCAGGATTCATATTGTGAAACGTGGTGCTGGGAGCATGAGGAATCATTTACACATGTGAACTATTACCGTCAGTGACTCTTTTAACCAGGCGGTGTACTTATATGAAGAAATGAAAAGAAATGAATTAATGACAACATGGAGATGATTGTGTTTGTAACAAACCTCATACTGTATCTTCTACACGACCTGATACACTCTTTGTCTGATATCCATGTGTTTACTGTAGAAACCACTCTGTGCTTTCATTCAATTCACTGTCTCTTGTTAGTGCCTCAGTCTTAACCCTTCTTCAAACATCTCAGTCACATTTGCACTGCAGCTGTAAATGAAAAGTTGGGGCAAAGTGACAGCTTCAATGACTGTGTCTAATGAAATATCGTTTCTTTTTAGCCAGTTTGGCCTTGTTACCTCACTTCAGGTGATCATTGTCTCTAGATGCTTCAGTACATCAGTTTCAAATCAAATCAAATCACTTTATTTCGATAGCACCTTTTAAACAAACCATTTACAACGTGCTGTACAACAAAATACAGGATTATATTCTTAATCCAAATTCCACAGTGCATAATGGTTATACGACCAGTAGTTTTGTGGTTAGCACTGTCTCCTTGCCCGTCCAGGGTCGAGGGTCTGATTCCTGTGTGCGTGGAGTTTGCATGTTCCCCCCGTGCATAGTGGGTTTCCTCCGAGTGCTCAGGTTTCCTCCGACAGTCCAAAGTCAAGCAGATTAGACTTAGAATTAACCATAGTGTGTGAACGAGCGTGTGTGCATGTGTGTGTGTGCCCAGTGATGAACTGGCAACCCCATCCAGTGTGTACTGTACCTCGCCTCATGCCCTAAGTCTCCTGGGATAGGCTCCAGACCCCCGGTGACCCTGTACTCAGGATAAAGTGGCATAGATGATGAGTGAGTGAGTAAGCTTATGTTCCAACTGCGTATGCAAGGACAATGTTGGCAAGACAATGTATTTGTGGTGCACTTGTTGAATGAATATGAACTACTGTCTGCTTTCCTGCAGCTCTCTCCACTGCTGTAAGCATAACCGACTGTACAGATTTCACGTATTTTCCAAGTACTTTATGAATCGCCAAATCTCCAGCCTGTTAGAAGCTGAATAAACGTCCATTCACTTCGATTGATTGGAGACACTGTGTTCTACAGTATGCATGTGGTTGGTGGATACCATGTGTCATGTTATGCATCATAAATGGAAGTAAAAAAAAAAACCCAGATGTGTTCACATGACAAGAGATGAGCTCGCGGATAAGACGATGTAGAGTCAATCTGCAGCTGAAGACTTGGGAGGAAACTTTCCCTGTAGAGATGAGTCAGTTCCAAACACAAAGCAAAACACGCTGAGATATAGCAATTGAACAAAACCAAGCATGGGATCACTCCCACTTAGCTGCTACTTTTGTCAATTTTTCAAGTGAGTAGGCTGAGAAATCTGTGGTGAACAAAGTGAACAGCATGTAACAGCAGCGATTTTGTCCAAAGCAAAAGTTCTTTATAAAAATGTGTTGTTATTGATGTTATCCTGTCCCTTCGAATCTTCTAAATTCATGTAATTATTCTTCAATTCGATGCTGAAAACATGCTATTCACTGTCTCTGACATAGAGCTGAACGTTAGTTTAAACTGCATCTAAACGAAGCCGGATTTATACAGTAAAATGCTCGCTCTGACTTTTCGCAAAAAAATCTGAGCTCTCGTCTGTTGTCCTGCGTTGGTATTTTTATGGCACGAATAACTGAAAACTAACAATTTTTCAAACTGACATGGAACGTTTGTCTTCAGAAGGTTAAATAAATATCCAATTTGAGGATTAACAAAACAAACTAAGCACTTTTGCCCAAAAAGACATCAGTCAATGTTTAATTGCGCGTCTCAAACTGTCAGGGGAAATGCAGACAGTAAACGTGCCTTTTTTTCCGGCAGCGGATTTTTAACATCTGACCTTTACCGTCCCACTTACACGTGTGATTAACGAAGCAATGTTAGGACATGTTGATTAAAGTGCTAAAGAAAGAGGCATAAACAGATCCATTCAACACTGCTGCCTTTGTTTACTCTGTGAAATACTGTGTGGTGTATCGTATTCGAGCGTACAGTCTGGAGGTGGATTCGGCACGTTGACTGGTGTTGTGTGACTCATTGCATGGCGCTTGGCGCCGACGTTTGTCAGCAACCCTGCAGCAAGGCTAAGTGATTAATTAGTCACAACAGGAGCTACTCGCTGACAGATATGCCAGACAGGTTACATCGCTTTGATCGTCGTTCACCGCTGGCAATCAGTCGCCACCTCCCAGAGCGAGGTGAGCGGCGAAATCACTGGAGCCACCTGCACGTGTGGATCATTCCTTCATTCGTCTTTATCTCTGACTGGCACATTAATAAAAGTGCGACTTGTGACACTGACCGTGTACGCGCAGAGCAAGCATCAATCCGCTGGCTGTTTTGTTCGCTAATTCGTCCTTTAGCGGTGCATAATGCTGAAATAATTGCCTCTGCTGATCTGTGATTAAAAAAAAAAAAAGTTTGCACATACTGGGTCTGAAAATCCCCATGATATTTCTGTTACCCTCTTTTTTTTTTCATCTGAGGTAATAAGATCCCCAAGGTGATGTTGTTAAATCTGAGAAGAAAGAAAGAAATTTAGACCAGACCAAAGCTCTATACCTAACATTCACAAATAATTCTGACACATATTCAATAACTGAAGTCTAGGAGTGATGCAAGTCTCTAACCAACTTGCACTTTCTCTTTTTATTTTCAGAGGCAGCCCAAATGCAGACGATGAGCCAGGCCCATCCGTACCCTGTCCTCAGCCAGCTGGCCCATGTGTACGAACAGCAACAGCAACAGCAGCAGCAGCAGCAGCCTGTCAAAGAGCTAAATAAATACGCCTCACTAAAGGCTGTCGGTAAGGCCAATATACTGTATACGTACAGTAGTTAACATTCTTCACAAAAGATACCATAACTATACAGCATGTTTCTGGATTCTGAATTCACATTATCTATCTAATTTAAAAAAAAAAAAACTATTTCACAATTTTAGTATTAGAATATTTCTGTGTCAACAGGATCATTACACTTTCTCCAGAGGTTTGTGCAGTGACACAATGCATGATGGGTAGATCACTTCATGCACTTCCATTGCAATTCCTTCCCTAATGCGCCCATCGCTCTGGGGTCGGGTCAAACTGAACTCATCAGACCTTTTTCTATTGCTCCAAAGACAAATCTTTATGCACCCCGGCAGATTCAAGCCTTTCTTTCTGACTAACAAATTGGTTTTTTATGGCCACACAGTAGTTTAGTCTCAATCCTGTGAGTTCTCATCACATTGTGTGCATCTTGAAATGCTCTTACTTTCATCTAATTGTAGCGAGTCTGAATATTATGCAGATGCAACCTCAGACAGACAACAACATATACAATTTTTCATTGTGCCATAATTTTTTAAAACAAAAATGAAGCCATAAAGATGAAAAAAAAAATCAAAAACATGTGGGGAATATGTAATACTTAATATCCCAATGATTCAATAGCCTGTCGATCTACCTTTAGCAGCAATAACTTGAAGGAATCATTTCCTTTATGACTTTATTACATTGTTCCGGAGGAATGTTGTCCCAGTGCAGCTCTCTTAAGGTCCCACCGCAGCATTTCAGTTGGGTTGAGGTCGGTACTTCGGCTAGGCCATTCCAAAACCTTGATTCTATATTTTTTCGTTCATTCTGAAATGTACACTGATGTGCTTCAGATCTTTGTCCTGTTCCATAACCCAATTTCAACTAAGCTTCAGCTTTGGGTGAATGTCCTGGGATGTCCACTCTTGGGGAGATTTTGGCTACTGTCTTGAATGTTTTCCACTTGTGAATAATCTTTCTCACTGTAGAGCGATGAACTCAAAATTTTTGAAAACCATTTCCAGATTGATGTGCAACCACATTTGCCTTTCTAAGATGATTGCTTACAGTATGTCTTTAATTCTTGACACTGTTTTCACACACACCTGAATGTCCAGACCAGAAAACCGCCAAACCTTCTGCTTTTATATATAGCGGTCTGCACACCTGCTGATGATCAGTTAACGAGGGCTGATGATTAGCAGCATCTGACGCAACTTCTTAAATCCTGTGGAAGCAGTACAAGAGTACCTTATACTGGCCACATGCTTTTTTTCCTTTTTGGCTTCATTTTTGTTAAATAAATAATGGCATGGTGAAAAACAATTATGTGTTGTTTATGGTCTGAGATCGTACTTGTCGACTATTAAGAACCACTACGATCTGATGACTTTTATTGTTTTTACACAAAAGCACATAGAATTAAAAGAGGGGGTACTAACATTTACACATGACTGTAACTACATTTTACCTGTTGATTATTATTTATTTTTTTTACCATGCAGCTTTACCAATTTTTTTTTTCTGACCACATTTGTTCCACAAAGGTTCTTAACCTTAATTGTTCCAGCCGTTTCAAATCTCCGTAGTTGTTTTCTTTGATGCAGCCCAATACTGTAATTTGACCCTTCTGTGATGGATTTTTTAATTTTAATTTTTTTTATTTGTGGTTCTTTACCACAAACTCCAAACTACACTCCCTGAGCTCTTTATGAGGGACACCTGTACAACTACTCATTCATGTAATTATTTAATCAGCCAATCGTGTCAGCGTGCAAGGCATCAAATTATGCAAATATGGACCGGCAGCTTCAGGTAAAGTTCACGTCAACCATGACTGTGGCATTGACTGTGTCACGAGTGCTGGTGCCAGACAGGCTGCTTTGAGTATTTCTATAATTACTAAGTTCCTGGGATTTTCACACAGAACAGTCTCTAGACTTTGCTCAGAATGATGCAACAAAGAAAAAACATCCAGTCAGTGGCGGTCCTGTGTATAGAAATGCCTGGTTGATTAGAGAGGGCAATGGAGGATGGCTTTAAGCTGACAGCAAGGCTCCCGTAACTCAGATAACCATTCGGAACAATTGTGCTGAGAAGAAAATCATCCCAGAATGCCTAACACGCCGAACCTCGAGGCAGATGGGCTACAACAGCAGAAGACTGCGCCGGGTTCCTTCTTCTGATGGCTACTTCCAGCATGATAATTCACAGTCACAGCGCAATCATGTAGACATGGACCAGAATTTCAATAGAATGTTCCTGACGTCTTATGGAATCCATGCTGTAAAGAATAGTTTTGAGTGTTAAGGAAGTCCTGCTCCGTATTAGTGTAGTGTTTTAATAAAGTCATCATTTAAACATTTTACCTTGTAAGAACAGTCATCTAAATCATAACTGCATTCAAGTAAGTCATACAGGTACTGTGGCTCTTTCATAACATTACGATGCATGTGTGTCTCTTACTTAACCCGCGTGTTTAGCCAGAGCCCAGTGTTAGCAAGCATTATTTCAGTATGAAATCATGTCACTGCAGACTTTCCTGTTATAGCTTGAAAGTGCAGTCTAACCATATTATTTCTTATCATGACTGACACACAGAAATCATTTAAAAAAGAAAAATTGACTCCCTCGAGTAACTGGTATTATTATTATTTTTTATTTAATTGCTTTTCCCTGGAAATTCCCAAAGTAGCAAAAGGGAACTGATAAGAGTTCAATCAATCGATAGTTATCTATGCTGTCCCTTGAATGCATTTCTAAGGTCACCAGATATTGAATTTTCCTTGGCTTTCGTGAAAAAAAACGAGCTAAAATGCACTAAGAGAGGATAGCTTATATTATTTTATGAGAACAAATCTCAGGCCACACGCCACTCATAAATGTTCCAAAAGATAATACAAGTGCCCGTCCATTCAGTCTGTATGGCAGCTTCGTATCTGATCCTTAAAAGGACTCGCCAATTTATTATTCCTTTCCCCACCTTATTCAGTAACTACAATGAACCTAATAAGGAAAAATATTCATTGTAGAGTGGATCACAAGTCACATAAGCAGGTCCTGGTTTTAAACCGGGTCCTAAATGTCAGATTAGAATTTGGTGAAGGATTTTGGCTGTAAGTAGAAATGAAGCTTTATGCCACTTCAGTAGTTTTGTGAAGCAACTCAATAAATCTGGGCTTATCGGGCTTAACTAACATAATTCAAAGTCACATTATGTTTTAGGGCAATATTTATTTAGTGTACTCAACTCTTCAGTTCTTTTTTATGCTTTATCCAAGGTGATTCTTGTAAGTTCATAGGTGGAGTGGCTGCTGTGTAACACTACTAACACCATCTCCAGGTCAATTGAATAACATTGATTATCAATTAGATACCTGTAAACTGGTCACAGGATCATGAGTACCCAAGGGTTATCCATGCCTGTGGGGAGCAAAGGTCAGCCCGCTCGATCCGATTCCACAGACGAACCAACATAGTGCAGATTGATGGATAAATCAGCGCTGGACATGACAGAAAAGCATCAGAACATCACACAAGTGCATCACAACCTGCCATGTTTGGGTTTAGCAGGCAAAGAGTTCGAGGTTGCTGATCTAACCGCCAAATTCCTCAGATGTCAATCCGACTAACATTCATAATTGGTTGCTGGACAAAAAAGTCTGATACAGTGGTGGTCAAACGTATTAAGACAACATGTGCCATGTATCATAGTTCTCCCTGTACACAAAACCGGTAATGTCACTAATTAGTTGTAGACTATCTGGCTTGAGGGGTTGCACAAATTATTTGGAAATCTAGTGAAAAACCGACTATGTGATAATAGTATTCAGCTTCTGGAGCCTTGGTCTGCGTCGTCCTCAGCCCTAAACCCAACAGAACCTGCTGAACAATGATGAAGAAGGTGGTAGTCAAGAAACTGTCTTCGGTAAATGATCTTCAAGAAGCAATCAAACGGGCATGGATTGAGCGAGTGATACAGTGATACAGTGTTACTGCAAAAATATAAGAGTTTATTTTTATTACCTTCATTGTCATTGTTAAAAATTGAGAATTGCATTAAAACACACGTGGCAAGGTATGCAGTGGTTAGCACTGTGGCCTTGCACATCCAGGGTCTGGGGTTTGATTTCCGCTTTATTATTGCGTGGAGTTTGTACTGTATGTTCTTCCCGTGCTTGGTGGGTTTCCTCTGGGTACTCCAGTTTCCTCCCAAAAGTCAAAAAACATGCAGATTAGGTTAAGTGACATTAACAACTTAACTGTAGTGTGCGTTTGTGTGTCTGTGATGGACTGGCACCCTGTCCAGGGTTTACCTTGCTTCCTGCCCAAAGTCTCATGTACTCAACCATATACAGGATACATGGAATAGAAGATAATTGAATGAACGAATGAATGAAAACATGTCTCAATACTTTTGGCCACCAATGTAGATAGAAATTACATCCTACAACCTACAGCACCCTAAAGAATCATTAATATCCACTCACTCACTCATCACTCATCGTCTATACTGCTTTATCCTCAATTCAAGGTTGCAGGGGGCCTGGAGCCTATGCCAGGAGACTTAGAGTATGAGGCGAGTATGCCCTGAACAGGGTGCCAATCCAGCGCAGGGCACACACACACACACACACACACACACACACACACACACACACACACACACACACACACACGCACTCATTTACACACTACGGGCAATCTGGGAGTGCCAATTGGCCTAATCTGCAAGTATTTGGACTGTGGGAGGAGAAGGAAACCCATCAAGCACAGAGAGAACATGCAAACTCAATGCACACAGAAACGGGAAACAAACCCGGACCCTGGAGGGGCAAGGCGACAGTGCTAACCAGTACACGACCGTGCCGCCTGTAGTCATATCCAACACATATATAAATACAAATATAGAAATATACCTAAAATAATGGTACTTGGATGTGGGTGGGATATATTAGGCAGCAAGTGAACATTTTGTAAGTAAAGTTGATGTGTTGGAACCAGAAAAAGTGGGCAAACATAAAGATTTCAGTGACTTTGACAAAGGAAAATTGTGAGACTACTGGGTCAGAGCAACTCCAGAAATACAGCTCTTGTGGGATCCCAGGTCCCAGTGGTCAAGACTTACCAAAAGTGCTCCAAGGAATTAAAGCTGGTGAATCAGCGTCAGGGTCATGGGGAGCAGAGGCTAACCTGTGAAGTCCAATCAAATAGAAGAGCTATTGTAGCTCAAATTGCGGGAAAGCTTAATGCTGGTAACAATAGAAAGGTGTCAGAAAGCAGGGCTTTGCTCTGGCTGAT
>JAAGKR010013194.1:0-14558 GCA_011419295.1 Clarias macrocephalus
TTTTTTTTTTTGTTTTTTTTTCTTAATGCAGCCCAATAATCTGACGGTTATGATACAAGGTAAAATCTTTGCCGTGACCATAGTATACAGCTTTCAGCTTCAGAAAGATCTTTGGGAATGATAATAATCACTGCAGTAATTATCCAATCAAAGCCAAGGGAGTGTATGATTTTTATCCATAATTTACTTTCAATTTATAACCTGGGTAAATGAGGTTTTAAGCAGTTGATGCGAAATAGATTCACACATTTATGCAAAAATGATACAGTTGTAGAAGTGTTTTAATGATTGCATTTGTAGGTGAAGTGTCGCTGTAGTGGTCTGGGGCAAGTCATACATCTGAAACACACACACAGGTTGCTGTGAAGAAAAATTTCCCTGTGTTTAAAATGTCATTTAGCTTTGGTTTATATACACATTTTTAAATATAATATGGAAAATACATGACACTAAAATCATTTGCTCGTCACATCGTTGGGCCAAAGCCCAAAGTCAGACTTTACATATTACAGGTTCATTAATATTCTCAGGTATACAGTATGTCTATGATCATTCAAGTGTCCATTCATTTCTGAAACAACATGTATTAAGCATTAAACCTGTAATAATTGTAGGAATTCCATGTTATATTCCATTTATTTTATTATTTTTTTGAATGAAGATGATAAAATGGCAAATTTCACCCTTAGCTCTAATTGAAAAATATACAATATTATAAAGTTTTTCGCAATGGATTAGTGGTTGACCTTTGCAATGGACACTATTTTTTTTTTCATTTAATTTCATTTTTAGAATTTTTTGGGGGGTTTAATGGTATTAATTAATGTTTTATTTTTTTTTCTACTACTATTGTTATTAGCTTCAACTCTCTTTCTCTCACACATCATAAAGGTTTATATATATATATATATATATATATATATATATATATATATATATATATATATATATATATATATATATATATATATGCCCTTTAATTGACATCCAAAGTATATTTAATAACACCGTAGTGGGGCACATTATGTATATACATGTAATACACAACATGTTAGTTTATGGAAAATAGAAGTGACAAATCTTGCTTCCCTAAAAATTTCAAGTTGTTAATCTCAGCTGATTGCATACGGTCCACAAAAATGCCTATTTTTCAGCGTTATACTGACTTGCTTCATATGTCTTTATAAGTATTTATACTGAAATTGGTGTAAGACTCTGGAAGCATATGACCCTAAAATTGTTGCTTTTTTTCTTTTTGCTAAAAGATTAAAAAATGTAACCATGTCAATGTTGCAATATCTTAAAATTTTTTAGCATTTTAGAATAATATACTTTTTCAAGATCATGTCTTTTCATATGCAATCGATTTTGACCAAATTTCATCTGAATGACAGTTAAGAATTAGTTATGGGACACTTACGTTAAAGGACATGAAAATAAAAATATAAATGTGTATACATAATAAAAAGAAAACTAAGCATGGATCCCGAGAGAAGAAGCATTAAGTATTATGAAAAATGGTGATATAGGATCCTATCTGAAAATTCACTTTTTCACCTAGGGGAGACGCACCAACACTATGACTGTGTACATTTTTTAAAAAATGTTCATTTAAAAGCTATGAGGAAAATGTTAAATAACCACATACTGTAGATCATGAAGTGTTTCCTATGATGACTAAAGAAAAGAAGAACTTGAAGAACCCTTGAGAAAAATTCTAAACAGTCAGGAAATCCTAGATACTACAGGTATCTTCATCCAAATAATAATAATAATAATAATAATAATAATAATAATAATAATAATAATAATAATAATAATAAAAACAATGATAATAATAATAATAATTGCTATTAAATATTATATCTATTATATATTGCTATTATATGTATTGTATATTGCCTTGTAATGTAATGACTACATCAAGTGTAACAGCAATCAGTCAAAGCCCTGAAACTGGAGGCTCCTTTCATAATTGTTAAATAACTTATCATCTCGCAGAAAATCTTGCTATATCGTCAGTTAAACACAATTAACCTGAATTCAGTACTGAACATTTCTTTGTTATTAACATGTGTCAACAAGCAACATTTTATAATGTGCATTAAAAAAATTTCTTAATTCTTCGATACACAACATTAAACTCAGCATGTTACCAAATTCTGTCTCAAATCTACTGGAATAAGGAAAACACAAAAATATGAAGCATGGTGAAGTAGTTAATTAATCAGACGTAAACCATCTGCAATACAATGACAACAATAATTAAAAAAAGACAACCAGTAAAAGAAACAAGAACTATTACAGAAGACAAAAAAAAATGTTTTATTCTGAGATCAGCTGTCTTTGAAGGCATTACATGACAAATTTAGTGTCATTATGATCGACACTCTGTCACTGTGAGGCATTTTAAAGGACGTTTTACACAGAGTGTCTGAATGTGAGTACTGCGTAACAATTCACCAATCGGAGGACAGGATTGAAATGATGCCAAGCTCACAAAACAGCTACGAACATGCTAGTGCTGTTATTTATTTAAAATAAATAAATAAATAAATAAATAAATAAATAAATAAATGCTTTTGGTCTCCATAGCTAGATTTCCTCCTCATGACAACTGAACGGTGGTGTAGCTGTTAACACTGTCGCCTTGCAGGTTCGATTCCCGTCTCTGTGTGGATGCAGTTTGCATGTTCTCCCCGTACTTGGTGGGTTTCCTCCAGATGCTCCAGTTTCCTCCCACAGTCCAAAGACTTGCAGATTAGCTTAATTGGCTTTGCCAAATTGCCCGTAGTGTGTGAATGAGTGTGTGAGTGAGTGTATGTGTGTGTCCCCTGCAATGGATTGTACCCCGGCTTGTGCCTGAAGTCTCCTGGGATAGGCTCCAGGCCCCCTGCGACCCTGAATACAAGATAGACGATGAGTAAGTGAGTGACTGAATGGTGGTGAATTTTTATGTAATGCATCAGTTCAAATTCTATTAAGCCATGAAAACATGCATGATTAAGGGATTGGATGATTTGAGTAACAACTGCAGTGCATTTGTCATAGCTGTCTGTTATGCATCACTTTAGCTGATGATGGAGTTTAATCAAATGCACATTAGTAAAGTTATACATCAGCGATGTTTTAGCTGACGTAAAGCTAAGCTAACTACTGTAGGCGTGTAAGTAGACGTGTTCCTACCAACAGCCAGGCTACGTTTGTTCCACCCATTTGCCCTGCGCTTTAGGCCAGCTTTGAGTCAGCTCCTGCTTCAAAACCACTTTCCAGAAGACATATGGGTGACATTACAGAGGGTTTGTCCAGTTCTTATACAGGCTATGAGCATGACCGATCAAAAGGCCATAATAAGTTATGACAAAATGCAGCCTGCTATGGATCACCACAGCATCCAAACGTGCCACTAAACATTCTGGGCCCCTTGGAAATTTAATATACTTCTCCCAAATCATGACGAAGCCAATTCTATTTAATGCCATAGCGTTTTGACACCTGGGGGCTCTTGCACTCCTCCTTACTCCCCCCGCCTTCATGTGGCAGACACCACAGTGGCACCGTGACAGAAAGACAAAACAGTCATTATTCCATTGTGCAAGAGCCATTACGCTGATATCTCAGGTACTGATCATATGGAGCCATGGAGCGGAAGCCACGGCAAGTTAAAAATTTTGAAACTGTAGCGATTTGTAGCAGAAGTCATGAAAGTGAGAGCTGAGGTTATGTTTCTGTTTCACATCCCGGGACTAACAGAGGTTGAGGGGCCGTGAGCCAGCAGCCGGAGCGGCACCAGCGCCATTACCTGTCCCATCCACTGCTCTGACCTCAAACACGATCCTGATCTCTCCAAACTGCTCCACAGGCGCCTGAGAGGCTGACCTGCGCTCGCATCCTGCAGAAGGAAACAACACAGCAGCACAACAACCGCAATTCAATTACAAGCAAAGTTTTAAAGGTGCCGCTAACCCAGTTTACTCAACAAAGCACTGTTTGTGGGTGTTTACAAAGGCTTTCTTAATATATATGCAAATGTCTTCATAAAAGCACAGATTCCAATTTTTTAAAACGTGTGATGCCAAAAACAGATTAGGCACGGGCTTTATGATTATTTGTCGTGTGCACAAGACGTCAGTGACAGCGGGAGATTGAAAGACTTGATGTGCAGCTCGCGTACTCGAGTACAGCTTTGCAGCGCTAAGAATTACATAAATAGAAGGTAAACGTGGGGGAGGAGAGAGAGAGGATGGGGGAAAGAGTTTATTTATGAATACAATATATATGCAAAATATTCAGAGTACTGTATATTAGTATGTATAATACGTATACTTACAGTACTTAGGTATGGTAGGCAGGTAAATTCCAGATCCCGCGACTGAAGTCTGAATAGTAAAAGTAACACAATAATAATGCAGCCGGGTGCAGATTTACTGTTTGACCAACACGCCATAAATATAAAAGAATATAATAAATGTGTTTTCAAAAAATCATCAATTTAATGTGTGGCGTGCAATAAACAAGACAGAATCAGGACTTAATCTGTGGCAGCACTAAAGTCGTAATATTGCTCTTAGAGATATGTGCGGCGAATTCCGCCTTGTAATATAGAGTTATTCATGTTCATGAATGTTGTAGTGTTTCACACAGATCTGTTACTGAACAGAATCATTACAGAAGGCGCAAACTACCGTATATTGTTACTGTATATAGGCATGTGCGCTACGCTAACGAGACCAACACACAATAAAATATTATGAAATAAAATGGAACATGAGATTATTAGAACAAATTACGTTCGTCTTCGGTCGTCTATATATACTGATTAAATGTAAAGAAGTTAATCTGCAGTTTTAAATGTGTTTCTACGTTCCATGAGCCTTTAGTGCTTTTCCCTCAATAAAAATGAGCCAATAAACGTTCCGTAATAATGTGGACTGATTGATCGTTGCGTAACTCTCCGATATTAACAGAAGGCCCCGCCCGTTTCTCTAGTTTATGCTCGCTTTTCTGCTTTTAAGACACAACGGCGTCCTTGCCATCTTTCGTGAGAAATATAAAATGTTTAGAATTTCTGTTGTAATAAGTAAAATATGTTATAGCTAACAGTGTTTATTACAGGCGTGAGGATCTTTTTTTTTATGTTGCTGTTTATTTTTTTGGTGATGGGGTTGTAAGGATTATGTGTTCCCCTGGTGCCTTTTAGGTTTCCTCCAGGCTAGTAGGTAGACCGGCTACCTTGTTGTCAATGAGCATATTAATATATATGTGTGTGTGTGTGTGTGTGTGTGTGTGTGTGTGTGTGTGTGTGTGTGTGTGTGTGTGTGTGTGTGTGTTATCAGATCTCAGGCTGTATTCCTGAGACTCCAAATCCACAGAGACCTTGATAAAGCATTTTACTGAAGATGAATGATGTGTTATCCACCGACGGGTATTGAGTTTGGACTCAAATTAGACACACGCCCCTGAGCACTAATGCTAATCTCTCATGTTCATCTTCTGAGCGTTTTCCAGCGCTAATAAAATTTCCGGGTTGATCCTAACCGTGTGTGTCAGCATACCCGCAGGGCTGAAACTCGCCCGCGCCTTCGCACCACATCACGGACCCTCGTCCTTTTCCCGATATTCGCCTCCCGCTGACTGATTCCCACCGCTCCTTTCTCCCTGCAGCTGTGCGGGATTCACAGAGGTTTTTGCTTACAGCTAATTATCACTGCTGTTCAGTATGCGCAATATTAGCCTGTGCAATATGCTAGTGATCTGCCTGCTAGCTCTATTTCCATCGACGTCTTCAATTAGCCGTGACAGCTGGCTAGCATCACATGGTGACCTTTGTTTCTCGAGCAAAGGAAATTCTCTAGCATGAAAACTTCAGTGCACTCTGATTATAGAGACTCCTCTCTCTCTCTCTCTCTCTCTCTCTCTCTCTCTCTCTCTCTGTTTATTTTTCTCTATGTAGATCTGTAGGTTTCATCTAAAATCACTTGCTTAAAAAGATTGTGGCAGCAGCGTAGCGGTTCGGCGCTGACTGTGAACAGGACAAGGAGTTGCAGAGAACAAGCACGGTAATGAATAAAGGTTTGCACCTCTGTTGGGTTAATGAAGTGTGTTTAGAGTTTGTTTGTCAAGACAATGTCTTTAGACCTGAAAGTTATTGAGTGTCAAGGCTGCACGGTGAACAGCGGTGCTGTATAAGCGCTGTGCCGAGTTTATTTATGCTCGTGTGAGTGAGTAAAAAAAAATGATAAAAAGTCATAAAAACTCAAACATCTCTTTCCACAGCCTTCATTATCATTCCTATCAGTGAAATCCCAGATGCCGGAGCAATTAACATGACTGAGCGGCGACAGCAGTTACCTTTTAACGCTTAAACGTTAATTACGGCCGTAGTCAGGACTGGCATTCATAGCTGAGATCACATCGGCTCTCCAAATCTTCAAGGCGTCAAGATCAAGTCTAAACGTACTCGCCAAACTGAGAACCGTCAACTAATCAAGTCTTTATCATAACTAGTTGCTTTCATCCATGCATTGTGTCAGCGATAACGTTATTTTCTACAAGAAGCTAAAACTGCTTGTCAGACTTTGACCTCATGTAGCAAACACTGATGCACAAGACAGAGACACAAATGGCTGTAAGTTCAAGACAATATGTATCAGGAACAGACTTGAGTTTTACAGCATTATGATGATGATTATATGACATAAAGATTTGTTTTTTGTCACCTCTTCACCTTCGTAGATTGGACCATACCACTTTAAACTGATGACCCACTGAAAACAAAACATCTCTGTGCAATACTTAAAATATATATATATATTGAAATGTCATGAGTATAGACATCGGAAGCGAGGGTATGTGTGAGTGATGTGGCACAACTCCAATACCCCCGGCGGCAGTTTAAGTTTACATTTCCCTGACGTTCATATTCATGTAGGTTTTTCCTTACAAAATAAATAACATGGCCAAATATTATATAGGGTGTAGCAGGGGAATCTTCTCTAACAGCTCCAGGAACACGAGTGTTACATTTCTTTTATACTGTACATCACTTCTACTACCAAAGAAATGTGTTTGTAGACACAAGGGTGTGTTTTTATGTTTGCGTTACGTTATTCCAATTTTGTTTCTCCAGTCTCCGGGGTTTAGAGTCAAACGTTAGAGTCAAGCAACACTTTCTTTACTCCCTAGTGAAGTTGATCGAGAGGCTGTTCGCTTATTATTTTGTAGACACAAGTGACAGTAGTGTTCCATGTTCCAAGTCGTTCCAAGTCATTCGTTCATCTTCTATAGTGGAATAGTCCAGTACAGGGGTCGGTCGCTGAGAGCCTGGAGCCAATCCCAGGAGACCGGGTTGAGTGGTGCACCTTGTAGGGTATACCCCGGACAGGTGACGATCCGTTACAGGACAGGCAATTTGGGAACGCCGATGTCTTTGGACTGTGGGAGGAAACCAGAGTACCCGGAGGAAACCCACCGAGCATGGGGAGGACATGCAAAATCAACAAACACAGACCAGAAGCAGGAATCGAACCCCTGGGGGTGCAAGCCGACAGTTCTAACTACTACACCACCGTGCTTAGTATAATTGTCAAAAGCAATGTTTCAAAATAGCTGCATGTAGTCCAGCTAGCTTGCACTGAATTAATGGAATGTTGATGTCCTATAAATCAATGGTTGAAGTTTATACAATAGTTTATCTGAGTGCGTTTGTACCAGGATATCCCGACTCATGAAATGCCCCTTGGTTGTCCAATCAGAAATCATTTAATCATTCCACAGGACCGAAAACAGGCTGTCTTTGGCTAGTGGCCCCATTCAGCACCCCGTGTCAAAAATATATCCAACATCCCCGTCTCCGGGGTAAACCAAATGAAAAATCCACCTCAGTCTGTCCTGATCCAATCAGCTACCTTCAGCTAAATCATTGACAGAAATGCATGTTATTGGCTGTGACTGAAGATCTGCCCCACGAGCTGGTCCTTGAGAAACCTAGAGAGTTTTTTTTTTTTTTTTTTTTTACACATGCTTATCAGCTCTGCCCCCCCCCAATGTTCCCTCCTCTGAAATACTTTGCTCATCCAGCCTGGCTGATGATGCCTGATCCAAGCCTTTCTTTTCATATCGCTGACTGGTGAATTCTGCTCCATATTCAGTCCAACAACATTTTGGTCCCTGAGGAAGCTTAGGAAGTGTGGGCTGAGGACGCTTATCTTTCACTGAGGCTGAGGATGCCGAAGCAGTTAATTGACAGACAGAGTGCGAGAGAGAGAGAGAGAGAGAGAGAGAGAGAGAGAGCGAGGTAGAGAATAGGCGTGAAAGAGAAGGAGGGAGGGGATGTGCATGTGAGAGCGTGCATGAGATCTAGCGAGGGAGGGAGACAGAGAGAGAGAGAGTGAGGGAGAGAGAGAGAGAAACGCATTCACTCCGATCGCGCCCGTCTCCCGGCGTCTAACAGAAAAGGGAGAATTTGTACCGAACACCAGAAAGCAGACGCGGACGAGGACAACTGTGAGGATTATTTCCTGTAAAAACATCTCCTCTGCTTGTGGATACTGTGCATCCGTGGAGTGTATGTGTGTATATGTGTGTGTGTGTGTGTGTGTGTGTGTATTCACCATCCTGAAGTTATACAGGATGCGAGCGGGGGATGAACAGAACGCGGCGCGGCAGGATCCTTTGAGGCAGGAACGCCAGCGCTGCTTCTAGCCACTGACGAGCGCATCAGGACCGCTCGCTCTCTCTGTCTCTTTCTCTCTCTCTCCTCATTTCTCTCTCTGTCTTTATATCTCTCTGTCCTTTTTTTTGCTCTTTCTGTCTCTCCTTCATTTGAATCCTCGCGGAACGTCACGGAATACGGCAGACGGACAAGGGGAAAGATTCATCACGCGATCCTAGAGAGGACAGGAAAAAACGAGGATTTTACCGATAAGACACAGTCGAGGAGGGATCTCGGGCAGTTTGTTGGGAGACTTTGAGATTTTTAGCCGGTGCGCTGCTTTTCATCCTGATTGTGGATGTTGTGTGGAACATCGGAGAAGCTCTTGCAGGTAAGATCGATGCTCGGCGACCTGTGTGTGTGTGTGTGTGTGTGTGTGTGTGTGTGTGTGTGTGTGTGTGTGTGTGTGTGTGTGTGTGTGTGTGTGTGAATTGATAAAGCTGTGATTCGAGCGCTAAGGACAAGACAGCCAAGGGAGTGGAATATGATTTGAGCCGGATGATCTCTTCATGTTCTAATTGCATAAGCAAAGTGAGCCAAGTTTAACACCATGTCTTGGTCTTTCTTCCTTTTTAGTTACTGTCATAATGGACATTTAAATCTATGTTTAAATCTTGTTCTTCTTCACAAAGAGTGAAATCAAGAGGTGCTTTGACATCTGTCATGACTTATCTCTCCAGCATCGCCGCTTTCATCCAAACCATGTTTTTCTTACTTTTACATTGTTCGTATGTGTGTGTGTGTGTGTGTGTGTGTGTGTGTGTGTGTGTGTGTGTGTGTGTGTGTGTGTGTGTGTGTGTGTGTATGTATGAGAGTGGGCGGAAATCGATAAAGCTTGATAGGGAGGGTTTGATAGAGGCGTGTCTGCACTGTTACCGGTGCTGAAACGAAGAGTGCGCATCCATCTCCGTGTGTATCTGGCTGAAGGACACATTCTTCTGCCTGGGTGTGAGCGTCCTGCAGTTCCTTCCTTCGTCCTCTTTCTGCGCACTGGACAAGCGCTGCCTTCTTAAAATAAATAAATAAATAAATAAAAAGAAGAAATTGAATATTCACTAAGGCATGCACATCCTGTCCATGCTGAAATATTTACAATAATTCAATAATATATGAAGGCAGAGACTATAATTCCTTTTTTTTTTTTTTTTTCATTTTTGCATGCATATAAATGACCACTAGATGACTTTGCCGGTAGATGTGCAGCGCTCCCCTTGACAAGACACTCGCTAGGGGACCCTACAGAGGCTACAGCTGGGGGGAAAAAAAGGGTTTCTTTGTAGTTTTATGATGTGGGTTTAATACAAGTCATAAATCTGAGCAAGATATTGCAACCCTTATAAAGCTTTAATGACCTGCTCCTCTTTATTTTGTCTTCAGCACTTTGCTGCAGAACGATTTTCCCAGAAATAGATATTATCATGCTGAGACCCCCGTCTGTGTGTGATATGGCCGAGATCTGTGAATTCTCAGCCTTTTGATGATTTATTGACCGCTAAGCCAGCGGCATTCGATGGATGCTCAGTTCTTCGGGGGGTGGGGGGGTGGGGGGGGGGTCTGCTCCAGATTCAGGCGAGGTCCTGCTCGCATTCCTTCACGGATTAGAAGGCGATCCCTAACATCCTCACTTCTCAGACAAACAAAACCCCACTTGAACTAAATAAATATGTGTTGTCTAATGGCATAACCCCGCCCCCCCCCCACCCCCCACCCTTCACTTTTTAGTGCCTTGCTGATATTTTGCGGGAAAGTCCATCGGATGCTCCCCTGAGTCATGATCTACATTTTCATTTTGGGTTTTACATTTTAAATTTAGATTGCTTTCGCACATTGCCATTGACTAAAGAGTATAGAGTAGAAATTGGAGAAATGGAGCATCTTAGCATGTCCAAACTGGGACGTACACGCTTATAGTACAATGTTTAAATATGAGTCATATTAGTGTTTTAGATTAGATTAGATTAGATTAAACTTTATGGTCAAATGAAATGCAAGTCCGACTCTGATTCCTCATCCTTAGCTACATCACCAGAGATGGATGGATCCTTATGATGTTTATTTGTAAAAAGATTTTAAACAAATATTGTCGGCTTAATTTAAAAAAAATATGCATAAACAAACAAATCGAACCTGCCATGGCCTGGGCCAGGCAGTAACTATAGATGAGTGAAGGGTGCACCTACTATTTGTATTCATTTAGAAGATGTTATTTGTCCATCCTGAACAATTAACTCATATCTAGTTGTATCACTAATACAAATGTCCATCCATTCATCCTTCTATCCTGCATCTATACTGTTTATTATGTGTTGGATCACAGAGGGCCAAGAGCCTATTCCATAAAACTCAGGTCACAAGGCAGGGTACACCCTGGATGGAGACACACCCATCACATGGCACAAGCCCACACAATAATTAGCCAAATCTACATGTCTTTGGACTGTGGGAGGAAACCAGAGTACGCAAAGGAAACGCACCAAGCACGGGGAGAACATGCAAACTCCATGGACACACAAACTCGAGGTGAGATTTGAAGGCCTAACCCCGGAGGTGTGTGGCGACAGTGCTACCCGTAAACCAAGTGGTCATTGCGAACCTGATTGAGGCTGGTGTTCTAACCAGGGTGTGTTCCCACCTCACACCCAGTCACACCCAGGATCGGTTCTGGGTAAAAGATGACATAAACTACAGTAAACCACTTTATGATGGATTAATGAAATTGGACTTCAGCTTCTCACCTGAGCAGGACGATCGGGCATCTGATACTGATAGACTTAGCAGACAGTCGTCTGAAAATGAAAAATGTCGAGCCCTGGGTGTCCTGGGAGTCTGGAAAGTGAGGAGGACAAACACCTTTTGAGCTTTGTTATTGCAGATCGAGTCCCACTTTAACCAATTATTTGTCTTTCTGGAAGGTATGTGATATTTTCCAGGAATATTCAATTACACATGATCAATAACTCATCGTACAGATACCCTACAGGACATCCGCTACATTAAGCTAAATCAACCTAAAGGAGAGGTGCCCAGCTATGCCAGATGGCGTCTCAGTGTCCTGTCGGTGGCACACCTGGGAAAAGACGACATGTTAGACATATCCCTGATTGATTGTGTAAAATGAGAACGACTTTGAAATCTTCTGAGATTATGCTGTATTATTTTATGTTAATATTTAACGACTGGTTGAGTGGACATGTCTGAAGCAGATGTCACATCCTAATCACAGCTCGGTTAAATGCTGCGTATTTCCGTTAGGTTTTATTCAGGTTGACGTCCAACATTCAGCTTGGATGATCTTCCATATGGGCTTCACCACAAGGAGGTGCAGTTTGTTCTTTAGGTGAAGTAAAGGTCATTTAAAACAAGAACAGCTGCAGAGAAAGTGAGCATCATCAGCATAATGTGGTGAAATGGTGTCAAGCTAAGGAATGTCTTAGCAGGTAGATCAAAAAAAAAAAAACAGTTCATAACGTTCATAACATGTTAGACATAGTTAGAGATTTCGTCTTCCTCTGTCTTTTAGGAACAAATGCATTCCCAGTGCATTCTTTTGCATTTAAATGTCTGTCTATCTATGACGTTGTTTATGGAAGGAGTCTCCAGTTTCAGCACTTTAAACTTTTAGATGTGCTGCTTTAGAAATTAATCAACTTTGCTTTATGATTATTTTTCTATGACTTGTTTTAACTTGTGGGATTAAAACCCATCTAATACTATCTGACATGTTTCAAATGCAGTTTTTAATGCGTATACTCCATCATATTCGCAGTATGTGGATAAAAAAAAAGAAGCTTCTTGTGAATACATATGGTATCAATTAATGTGTCATAAAGTTCCTTCTTGACATCTCAGCTCTTTGAACTGATTCAGTTCATCTGTATAAACCACATCTTATTCTGCACAAGCCACAAGGGCATAATTGCACTCTGGAAAAAAAAAAAATTGCAGAGTCATTCTGAAAATTCAACATACGCTTGATCGAGTTAACAAGTTTTTAATCAAAGCAACATCGACAAGGTCACACACACACACACACACAACACAACACACAACACCACACACACACACACACACACACACACACTGTCATTGCCTTTGCTTAAATCTTCTGTACAGATAAAGAACGTTTCCAACTGCTGAGCTTCTCCTAAACAAACTCACATAGTGTTAAATGCTTAATGCGTTTCCAGGATGTGAGATCTTAACTGGCTAGACAGCGAGCTTGCAGGCATATTTTCAGAATGTCCATTAAGACGCTAACATAATCAATCAACTCTCACTCTCCTGTCCATGCTGGTTTTCAGCATTTCTGAGCTGATGCGGTGGTGTCTGGAAGGTTCTGTCGCAGGGCTTGGCACCGTGAGCCTTGCCGATCGGATCATTAGCGGGTATCAGGGTGATGTTGGCTTGGCAAGGGCATCCTCTAATGACCGTCGCGACTCTAATGACTGCCAAGCTAAATAAGAATATATATATATATATATATATCTCGTTTGAGCTGCCTAGAGGAGCTTGCTGATGGAATCCAACAGTCAAGACCTTTGGAAGTTTGAATAGTTGCTTTAATATGCTTGGCTACAAATTCCGTGTCTGCTTTGGAGATCCATGACAAATGTTTCATGTCATTTTTAGATGAGCCAGTTGCTTGTGACAAACCTAATAACTGACTTTCACAAACCAGTCCTTGATATAGCGAGTGGACATGTCAGATATGTCAGATCTCTGAACTGATTATGTTCCACCCTGTTCATCTGTACAGACCACTGACGCTTTCTGCGCGAGCCACAAAGGCATTTTTTTTTTCCGAAAAAAAAAAAAAAATAATTAAATGCAGAGTCATTCTGAAAATTCAGCATATGCTTGATTGAGTTAACAAGTTTTTAAGCAAAGCTTTTGATGTGAATTTCTGGTTCAGACTATGACAAGCACAACTTTGTTTGGTTTTGGAAATCTCAAGAAGTGCTTTTGCTTTGTGCCTGGCCTGGGTTATTTCCTAATTTCTCTTTTCACTGTTTAGATCTAAGTAAGTTTCTTTATTTATTTTGTGCAATCCATTGCAGGACACACACACACATATACTCACTCACACTACCAGCAATTTGGAAAACCCAATTAGCCAAATCTGCATGTCTTTGAACAATGCAAGGAAATTTACCAAGCACAGGGAGAACATGCAGACTCCATTGAACCCAGACCCTCTAGCCTCTCAGGAAGTCCTTTAATGCCACAAACATGTGGAAATTGCTTGGTGCGAGGTCCGGACTGTACTGGGGATGTGGCAATAAGTTTCTGTAATGTGCAAGTGGTGTTGGAGCGCGAGTGTGTGTACAGTTCACACCGACAGATGCGTCGCTTCCTCTGAGTCGGTAGATTTTCAAGAATCAGGTGGTCCACTCACTGAATGTTCACAGGAACGACTGAACGACCTGGCCAGGACCTTCATTCACAGATGTACAGACTTCCTTAAAATGTTTGCACCGTTCAAATGTTTTACTGCAGCTAAGAGTCTCATCACCGTACTGTGCATGAAGACTTCATGCCCTTTCATTCACCAGAAATCCCATCGATTTTGTCCCTGTGTGTCTTAAACAACCCTCATGATATTACACAATTACAGCTAATTATCTTGCTACAGCAACTTTTTATCTGCAATTGTGACTTTGTGCATCCACTTATTAGGCTATAAAAAGTTATTCTGTAATATTTGCAATTCTAAGTGGCAATTCTGTAATATTAATTCAGAAAAGAAGAAGAAGAAGAAGAAGAAGAAGAAGAAGAAGAAGACTGCAGTAACCCACAGTCGAGCACGATGAAGTCACAAATTTGAGATATTCAGTGACAGTTGGAA
>JAAGKR010013196.1:0-14552 GCA_011419295.1 Clarias macrocephalus
CAGCAGCTCAGATCAGAGAGCAGGTCAATGGCACACAGAGTTCTAGCAGCAGACACGTCTCTAGAACAACTGTTAAGAGGAGACTGTGTGAATCAGGCCTTCATGGTAGAAGATCTGCTAGGAAACCACTGCTAAGGACAGGCAACAAGCAGAAGAGACGCGTTTGGGCTAAAGAACACAAGAAAGAACACAAGAAAGAAAACTCGCTGAATGAGAAGGGGTGTCCAATCTTTTGCTGTGTGTGTGTGTGTGTGTGTGTGTGTGTGTGTGTGTGTGTGTGTGTGTGTGTGTGTGTGTGTGTGTGTGCAAAAGGGAAACATATTGCCTTTGAATCAGTACCCGCCTCCTCACACACACACACACACACACACACACACACACACACACACACACACACACACACACAAACCCAGGATCCACATCCACCAATCAGACTTTTTTTTAAATTGCATGTTACACTGTCCAATCACAGCACAGCGATTTCAATCAAATCAGAGAAATGCTGCAGGGTGATTCATTTTGGCCCAGAAACAAAAAACAAAAAAAAATAGAAATAAAACTTTCACAAGTGCGCAGACAATAATTCTTATTCTTTATTCTTATAAATGACATTTTATCAAAAAAATTTCTTTCAGATTTAGATATTTTTTGTTTTTTACCCACCTTCGTCTAAAATCACTTCCAAGCTACAATATCCACACAACAGAAAAACACATGAAGATCGGTTCCATCTAACTCTGTGCCAGTCACTTACTAATCAAAAATAAAAACCCACTACAGTGCAGAGCTGTTACAGCTTCATCTGAGAGACTTTCTGAAGCTGAGATTTGGATTCGTGGGTTTGAGAAACACAACGTTGAACACAACCACAGGGGCAGGTGGTGTAATCTCACGCCGCGGACGAGGTGTAAACCCACTCGCACTGCTCTGAGTCAAAGGTTTATTTGTGGAAGACGGAAATACAAATGAGTGAACGAGTAGAACAGAGTTTTACGCCTGAACGAGACCTCACTCAGTGAACAATTCACCCCCCGCTTTGGGTGCGTGTGCACCCGGGCGTGAAACTGCGGGGGCGCGTTTACTTCTCGCATGACCGCGTGGAGGTGAGGTGATGTTTCCAGAGGCACTTTTCACAAATCACTGATGTTGTCGCCTCTGAGTTACGAATATGTTCATGTTAATTTTTCTTTTTCACGTTTCCTCTTTATCTTCGTGATCGGTGTTGCGAGGACGGGACGGACCTGGTGCGTCATCACGCCGTGATTCAAGAGCTGATTCCAAGGCTGATGATATGGTTAGAGGATTAGGATTAGGGCCAAAATGTAAAAAAAAAAAATATATATATATATATATAGTGTGTAGTTCTGATTAAATTAGACTAAAACTAAAACAGAATTCAGAATTTTAAATAGGAAAAAACGTCTGAACTCGAATAAGGTTTTAATGGTGTAATGGGGCTTTAATCCTCTTCTCTATGACAACAAGTCGTTTTTTGTTTCTTGGTTTGTTTGTTTGTTTGTTTTTTGGACATTAGTATCGCTGTCACACCCAGACTTATGTAATGTTTTCCTGGAGTGTGAGGCAACACAAACACAAAAGCCACCATCTCCTTCCTGGGTATGTTGATCTGCGTCACTGGCATTCATACGCAAATCTACAAGATAATTAAACATATTTCGATTGTTTGCACATTACTGTATATCTTTGCTTCTTTCTTCAACCCCACCTTTTTTATTTTCAGCTTTAACATGAGCAGATCGTTCTTTCTAACATTTTCTCTAGGAAGAACAACGTTTTTTTTTCTGTTTATCTCAGTGAGCTGAGGCTAATTGTTCTGATCTGATACTTGTTTATTTCTTTAATAATATTTGCATATTTCGCTGGTACAGCAGTGTATCGTGCTGGTTTTTCAAGCATCCTAACATTACCGAACGCGGCGAGAGCGTCAAAGCGGCCGGAAGTCATTCATTTTCAATAAGAGCCGGCGGCGAGATCGGCGAAGCGAGTTGAAATCAGCTCAACTTTATGGTAATGAGCTGTGACGCGGTTGAGCGGCAACCAATAAAAAAGTCGAGGTCCTCCGCTTGAGAGGATTCCGCGGAACGCTGTCCTGGAACTTTTGTTTCAGCTACATTAGTTCCCAAGCGAAATGCTCGTTGCATTAAATCTGCACTTTAAACAGGCTGGGAGAGAAACAAAGTCTAGTAAGTGATTCTAATAATGTTATAATAATACGAAATATAATATAATAATAATAATTTAATATTAAATTAGACGAGCAATTCACAATGAACAGAAGCCACACTGTACAAATGGTTTATAATTTGTTTATTTCTACAATACAGTTCTTTCTATCTATCTATTCTTGTTATCTTCCACATTTGGTCTCCACAAGATCAACAAGCTTGTTTGCTTTGTGGCCCCTTTAAATACAAGTAAGGCATTCGGTCTACGTCAGAGCGGCCAAGCGCGGCGACGAGCGGCGACAGGCGCCGGTGGCAGGGCGGCGAGAGCAAACTTTGACGCTCTCGCCGCGTTCGGTGTGATCGCAGAGTCAGAATTCACCCAGAATTAGAACCCAGAATGAGCGCGAGGACGAGTGTTTAATAATCAACGTAAGATGTTTGGGATGTTTATCTGTAAACAAACACTGGTGTCACTTTTCCAGAACTTTGTCCCAAACTGCTGCTTCATGACGTCTCTAATAATCTCTGAGATCTTTAAGGGATCTCTTTCAGACTCATTTTTCTGACTATGACTTCTGATGAAAACAGAACTCGGGGATTTTACAGACATGGGGGGCGAATACTAACGAGCGCATAAAGGTTATCCTGTCATGTCATGCAAAAGTGAAAAAAAATTGAAAAGACATGACTATTGCTTGCTCTTGTGAACGAGATAACTCCTCGTGAATGTAACAGCAAACGTTCTTTGTACTCTGTTACTTGTCTGACACACACGAGGTTCTAGAGTGTGGATGGGGAACATCTGGAGATGAACATCAGGTTTTCTGATCCGAGTGTGTGTATACAGAGAGGAGGAGGCAGAGCCTGGAGAGCAGAGGCTTGTGCTGCGGCAAGTCCTGGACAACCCGCTGTAGAACCTCGCTGATCTGTGACACACACACACACACGCACACACACACACACACACACACACACACACACACACACACACACACATACACACTTCCTGTACTATGAATCCTGTCTGTTCAAACTGAACACTGCATAAACTCCAAGTCTTTTAGATAATTCTAGATTAAGTCTTAAAATATCAGATATTTTATAGTATTTTGGATGTTCAAGTCCACATGGTTGCATAGTACAGGGCAGATATTGTAAATTATAATGAACATTCTAGAATTTTAAAGATTATTTCATATGATTTCTTTTATTGTCTTTTATTTGTTCTAGATTAAAATGTTGAGCATTCGAGAATGTTAGCCATGTCAAAAGCTCAATGTTTTAAAACATAATACAGTACAAGAGTCTTAGGCACATGCAAGTACTGTAAGTGCTGTAGAACAATAGTGTCTTTAAAACGTTTCTATATTCAACAAATTCATAAAACAAATGTAATTAATAAAACAAAGTCAATTGCTGTGACGAGCCTTTGCTTAAAATATAGTCTTATGTACAATTTATGCAGTTTTATAAGAAAATGACATGAAAGCCTGCAGAACCAGCCACACCACCTTCTTTATTCACGCGGCAAAACCCAGAGCTTCCCTGTTTGATTTGTTTGGTCTGAAAAGTTCTCTTGTACATAATACGCTGCTTTCTTTTCTGGCCTACAGATGTTTGTTTATTTGTTTATTTTAGCTGGAATACTAATGTTTGGAAATCAGTTTTTTTTTACTTAATAATGAAGTCATATGTATAAGAAAGTTTGTACAAAAAGGTGAATAAGACATTTACGCAGTACCCTGGTTGATGTTACAGAACCTTAAGTGTCCTAGAATGTTAGATATTTGAAAGGTTCCAAAATGTTTGTTATTTCAAAGTATTTCAGTTCTTTAAGAATGATGGATATTCTGTTGGCGATTTCTGAAACCTTAGAAGTTTTAGAAAAGTCGTTTTCATAGAGTTTTGAATGTTATATATATTCAAATTGTACATGTTTCACAAAGCCCAATATTTCAACATTAAATGTTCTATATAATAATTAGACTATTAGACTATTCCAGAATGCTAAATGTTTATACTATAGTGCACTTGCTATAACGCACGTTCTACAAAGTTGGATGTCGTTACATGCTAGATGGGTAAAAATGTTACAATGCAATGCAAAAAATATTGCAATAGTGGACGTTCTAGAATGTATATAAGAATGGTATTTTAAAGGTTCCTGAATGTTAATTGTTTAAGAGTCTTGATTAAAATGCTGGACATTCTATATTGTTAGATATTTCAAAATCTTAAATATTCTACAGTGGTAGATGTCATGGAATCTTGGATGTTTTCCAATGTTATATACCATATTTTGGACATTTTACAATGCTAGATAGTTTAAAGTATGTTGGATGTTCCAGACTGTTATATTACATAGATTTCAAAATGTTGGTTAATTCAAAGACTTTTTTGTTGTTCTGGAATGCTAGATTACAATGCTGGATGTTCTAGAATAGTTGATGTTCTCGAGTCGTGCATGCTTTTAGGATGTTAGATGTGTTACAGTGCTCTGAGATGTTCTATACTGTATTTCTACAGATGCTCTAGAATGCTGTACATTTAAAAGTATGACAGATGTTCTAGGATGTTGTTGCATGATAGATGGGCAAAAATATTGCAATGTTGGATGATGGATATTTGAATCCAACAATGTTGAATGTTCTAGAATGTTAGATATTTTAGGCCTTGAATATTAGATATTAGATGCTCTAGAATGCTGGGTTTCTACTATTTTGTTATTATTTTTCAAGAGCGCAGACATTCCAGATGTTCTAGATGGTCCTCACCAAGCACAGCTGTTCTTGCTGTGTCTGTGTGATGAGCCTCAGCGCGTCTTCTTCGCTCGCTGCGGCTTTGTAACGATCCTCCTTCACTGCCTGCAGCTGCTTCGCCCGAGCCTGCAGAGCCAACAGCTGAAGCAGGTTCTACAGTGGAGAACAGCAGAACAGAAAGCCAGGAGTTTTCAAGGTGTAGAAAGCCTGGTACGGATCAAGTTCTAGCACTGAGAACAGAACATTTATCTGGGTTCTAAGCGATATTTTATTTTGTTTATTTTGTGTTAAAGTTCCAGACATCTTGTTAACATAAGTCACAGTGGGCGGGGCTTTACTGAGCATAAGTCAAGAAAGTTTGTTATGGGCAATATGCAACTATGTGTGTGTGTGTGTGTGTGTGTGTGTGTGTGTGTGTGTGTGTGTGTGTGTGTGTGAACACACTTTTTCTCTGGTCTCCTGCATCTTGCTGAGGTTATCATTGTGGGCGGAAGTAATCTTCTGGAGGCCGGTGATCTGCAGCTTATTCTCGCTCAGACACTGAGCGAGAGAACTTTGCATCTCCAGCAGCTGGTCTATCACATCATCACAGTCCTCTGCTCGCTACACACAACAGTAAACATCTGTTTTTACTGATATTATTCTTATAACACACACTAAATAACTTCTTGAAGTGAACTTTAAAATTCAGTACAGTTACTTTAAAAAATTACTTTCTATGAAATTAAAGGTGTTCTTTCTTGTACAAGTATTCACCCACCCCCCCCCCCCTCCCCCCACCACCCATCACTGGGAAATCTGGTTCAGCTCGATCTGGTGTAACTGGTTTCGGTGAGAGTGGCGTTAGAATGGAGCTGATCAGAGTGTCACTGCAGAACTACGGCAGTTCCTGGAAGAACCTTGTTCGAGCACATAACTATGAAACAACCTCAACAGCGCTCAGGGCGACGCCCCCAGCACCGTGCTTCACACACTGAGGACGCCGAGCGATGAGCGTCTTTGCAGGGTCTCAGACGAATCCCCTCGTTACCTGTTCAGGGACATTCCATTTTTAATTCCTCTCTTGCTAAGATGATGATGATGATGATGATGATGATGATGGAAGGATGGCATTTTTGTTTTGGTAGTAGGATGTCTTGAAACAGAGCGCCTAAAGTGTTTGTAAGATTTAAACTAAACAAGATTAAGATTTTGGGTCAGGGTCAAGGTCAGGGTCAAAGCAAGGTCAAATGCCTGAAACAAATTTTCTTTACTATCTTTCTTCCAGGAGAATATTTCTAGAGTATGACAGGCTTTAAAATTAGTAACAAGAAGAACATGGAGCTTTATCTAAGTGTCAGATAATTCAAGGTCGCTCTGCTGGATGTTTGTGATGTTTCAAATTTTTCTTTCTTTCTTTTTTTTTTTTTTTTAATAATCAAACCCTAGAGCTCTGGCCTGCTCGGTCTTTGTGATGCTGTTTGTTTAGGTATGTTCCCTAACACACACTTGTTTCTTTCAGGAAACTTTAACTACACACACGTCAACTTCTTATGAACATAGGACTTTCCAATGATAGGGGCAAATACTTTTGGAAACTATATGCTCACACACACAGACACACACAAGCACAAGTAATTCTGTTGACTTTTCCGTAGTATTATGGAATGTTTTGTCATGACGTTGTAACCCTACACAGTGTGATGTAGATGTATTAGTGATGAAATACTGGCGAAATAATACAAGCACATACACACACCATTAACCCTAACCCTAACCCTAACCCTAACACACACACACACACACACATGCCTTGTGCATCTGGTGAACGTTGCGACGCATGTGTTGTAGTGTGTTCTGGAAATTGTTGTGTAAGACGTGTTTGTGGCCGCTGCGTGTCTGAGCTTCGCGCTGTGTCATGATGCTCTCACGCCGCGCGACCGCCGCCTCCATCTCCCTCAGCATCCTCTCCTGCTGCTTCATCAGCTGGCTATAATGCCTCTGACACACGAATAACACACCAATACGTACAGGATTAACACGTAAACAGACTCACATAGACGTACGGAAATAACACACACAAATACACATACACACCTCCATGCAATGGATCTCAGATTTCATGGTGTATATCACCCCCATTGCAACCTCAGACTCCAGGGCCACACGAGTCTCAAGGACCAGCTGAATTTTTCTCTCCCACAACATGATCTGTCGTCTACACACACACACACACACACACACACAATAAATGTTTGTTTTGGTTTACAAAAGTTAAATATCAGTGTATGTATTATTTTGCTCTTAATTTTTTTGTGTGTGGTGTGTGTGTGTACTCACTCTGCTTCTACCAGGCTGTTCATTAATCGCTCTTTTTCCTCCTGAAGCTTCTCAAGGCGCAGCTGCATCTCTACAGACTCCCTCTCTGCATCCTACACACACACAAACGTTTATACATATATTATTTCTAGGATATATTCATCCATCCATCAAGGATCATTTGTAGTTCAACCAAGGAGGCCTTTGGTTTTATATATACTGTTTTTTTGTTAGTTTTTTGTGTGTAGCAGGACCTTGAGTGTTTGTATGAAGCTGTTCTTCATCAGGATGTTGCTCTGCTCCAGTTCATGCCTCTGCTGTGTGTTCTGGTTCAGGAGAGAGTACAGCTTCTGCATGTCGAACCTCAGAACTTCAATGTGTCTCTCCATCTCGACCAGAGCATGCTCCTCCTGCTCGATCTCCCCTACGCACACACACACACACACACACACACACACACACACACACACACACACACACACACGCACACTGTGACGGCGGACTAAGCATCCACAGGTTTCACCCCCTTCAAGCTACAATTTGGCCAGAGGCCCCGCAGTCTGCTTAATGTGGTGAAAGATGCCTGCAAGGAAAAATCATTCCATTCCGGTCTGTATTTGAATATGTCAAAGATTTACAAGCAAATGTTAATATTAATAGTGCCTACATACATCAGACAGTTCTCTGCTCAAACCCTACAACAAGGGCACATGATTAGGTACTTTCGCAACTCGCACTTACGTGTGTCTCCTATGCCTGCGGATTCTGCAATTTGGGAAGGACTTCGCCAAGAGGGAAGCCGCCCTCTGTGCAGCCTCAACCGCACCCCACAGCCTCAGCCTCTAAAGCGCCTCCTGTTCTCTGCCACAAGCCTCACCTGCTCGGTTTGTTATTAGGACTCTACCTGCACTGAACTATTCCAGGTGGATCTGCGCCCCTGACTTAGGCGACCCCATAGAGCCACTAAGACTTCAGATAGCTTGTCTGAGTATACACTGCATTGAGAAGATGCAGCTGTTTGCGTTTCTGTAAATAAAAGCACTGCATGTTTTAGAAATTTGGTCTACGTGTTTCTCTCCACCTTGTCAAACCTCTACACTGGTGGAGAATGCAGGCAGGCGGACTGGAACCGAGCCCACAACAAACCCCAAAAGAATATCTTGGGCATCTCTTGGAAACAAGCATTCAACAGCTGGCGCTGCTGGAACAGCCTTCACAAGGCTTGCAGGCAACGACGGAGAAACTAATACAACTCCAACCCTGAGGAGTCAGAGACGTGCTAATCCCTGAGCACTCTCAGTCCGCTGCTCACTGGTAAGGCACAGTGTGCATGTGCTTTTCTTTCTGATGAAGTTGCTGAATGTTAAGACCTTCTCAGAGAAGAAGGCCTGTGGCCTCTCCAGCACACAAGCCACGCCGGAATCGAACCCATGCCGTCAGAAGCAGAAATGAGGCAATGAGGGGCTTCTGTGTGGATCTGGAAGAACACTTATCTTGGTGATGGTCGACTATGTGACTCGATATCCGGAGGCAGTAAGCGGATATGTGTGTCGGCTTTTGCAAATCAAGCAGATCCACACCTTCGTCTACCACCCACAGACGGATGGCCTCATCTAGCATTTAAACCAAACGATAATAAGCATGCTAAGGCAGGTGTTGGATGAATAAGGACAAAACTGGGACCAGCTCATCACCGACATAGTCTTTGCAGTGAGAAAGATACTCCAAGCCTTCACAGGTTTCACCCCCTTCAAGCTACTATTTGGCCGGAAGCCCTGCAGTCTGCTTAATGTGGTGGAGGAAAAACCATTCCATTCCGGTCGGTATTTGAATATGTCAAAGATTCACAAGCAAATATTAACCGCATGATTCCGATTGTCCAGCAGCATATGGAGAAAGCTCAGGCCGAGCAGAGGAGAACCTCACACAACGGCCTACACAACCCCGGGAATTCCAGCCTGATGACCGAGTACACCTCTTGCTCCACAGTGCGACCTGTAAGTTCTTTGCCCGCTCGAATGGACCCTTCACCATCATGGAAAGAGTGGGTCTCATGAACTACAGACTGCAACTGCCAGGAAAGCAAAAAAGCACTAATCTTTACTATGTACTATAAATCTTTTCAAAAGGTGGATTGAACCATTGTCATGCCTCTCAGCTCTTGCCTCTCTTTCATCTGCTAAGCAAGGCCACAAGCTGGTATAGCAAGGAGAGGAGCTGAAGACCACACAGAATCAAGAGCAGAGCAAGCTTGTAGATCAAGTTGGTGACATGTTCTCCACTGAGCCGGGGCTCACACACTATGACATTAAAACGCTGCCCAGCGTGAAAAGCTGAGCCCATAAAGAGCACCGGAAGCATGCTGTTGTGCCATAAACGCTCAGATTGAGAGCATGCGATTTCAGGGCATCATGGAGGAGTCCACCAGCCCATGGTCCAGCTCCATAGTGACTGCGCCAAAGCCTGGTCAATTTGATGTGTACCCACTGCCCCATGTAGATGATTTCGTGGGCCGGCTGGGGAAGGCCCGGTACATTTCCACCTCCAAGGGCTACTGTCAGGTGCTGCTTATACCTGAGGCTAAGGAAAAGACTGCATTTAGCACTGACCATGGCATTGGCAATGCCGGGTCCGCCGGGTCCTTCCTTTTGGCCTGCATGGCACCCCAGCTACATTCCAGCAATTGATGGACATCATTTTACATTCTTTAAGCCTGTATGCTTCAGTGTACCTCAGTGATGTTGTCATCCACTCTTCTCTCCCTCCTTAAAAGGGTATTGGAAAAACTTTGGAAAGCCAGGGTCATGGCAAAATATTGGGCTTTGCTTTTACTAGTCTAGCTATTTCTGGCGTGACTTGGCTAATGCCAAGGGCAGTGGTGGCTCAGAAGGCTAAGGCACTGATACGCTGATCAGAGGATCAATGGTTCGATTCCCAGCTCAGCCAGGTTGCCATTGTTGGGCCCTTGAGCAAGGCCCTTAACCCTATCTGCTCCAGGGGTGCTGTATCATGGCTGACCCTGCACTCTGGCCCCAGTTACGCTGGGATATGTGAAGAGGGACTTTCACTGTGCTGTAATGTATACGTGACAAATAAAGGCTTTACTTTAACTATCACTCTTAGACCTCCTGAAAATGGGACTCCTGGAGAAGGTTTGCTGGACAGAGAGAGAGAACAACTGAAAATCCCACCTCACGTGTTCCTTCTTCCCCCGGGAATCCCTGACTTCGATCACCTCTAAGACCGGGCTCGGAGTGGTCTTGTCACAGCACATGTCATACATTATCTATAAGGCTGGTCACTGACTGGCAAGTGGCTGGCAAATCTCGGCTCCCGGCGCTACGTCAGGTACAAGCTCGAAGCTCACATAAAGCATTTGCCCACTGAGATACTGAGACTTCAGATAACTTACCTGAGTATACATTTCATTTTAAATACGCTGTTTACAGGTCGATAAATAAAACCACTGCGTTTTTGTGGAACTTGGTCTCCGTGTTTCGCTCCATCTTGTCGCACTGCGTCCAGTGGCTGGAGTATGGGCATTGGGTGGGAATCAAATCTGGGCCTTCCGCATGGAAGGTGAGAAACACATATGTATCTAAAATATTCTAAAAACACTGAAGCTAATCAGGTTGAAGTTCGTCTCATGCTCTGTGTCTGCGTGTGTGTCGCTTACTCTTTTTGCGGAGGTTTCTCTGCTCCAGGATGGTGAGCTGTGTGTTAAGTGTTAGTGTTGCACTGCTCTGTGCTTGTTTCTCCTGATTCAGTCTCACTAGCTCCCCCTGCTGCCAGAGCCAGAAATGCTGCTGCTCCTTCATCTCAACCTCGAACTCCTCCAGCTGCTTATTCAGAGCCCTCAGCTCGAGCTCCAGAGGACCCAGGTCTTCTTGCTGCTCACACACACATGTACACGCAACTTTTCTAAAATACTCAAAGAACAGTAGAAGGGGTCAAAACTGTTGAAACAGTAAAAAGCATAAAAAAAAGAGCGTGTGAGTCTCCGTAGGGAAGACGTGGCCTGTGTGTGGGTCTCAGTCAAGGAGACGTGGCCTGTGTGCATCTCAGTAAAGTAGCCATGGCCTGTGCATGTCTCAGTGAAAGAGGTGTGGCCTGTATGTGGGTTTCAGTGAAGGAGGCGTGACCTGAGTGTAGGTCTTAGTAAAAGAATCATGATCAATGTGGTGTCTCAGTAAATGTGGCATGGCCTGTGTGTCTCGGTAAAGGAGGCGTGGTTTGTGTGTTGGAACTCAATGAAGGAGGCGTGGCCTCGGTACCAAGTGACGAATATGTGATTTGTGTGGTGTGTGTGCAGTTTGTGTAGAGTGTGATGAGTGTGTACCGTGGCGTTACTCACCCCCGTGTTCGCCCTGATCTGCGCGATCTTCTTATTGCACACGTTGATGGCGCTCTGCTTGTGCTCAACCGTGAGGAGGAGTTTATCCACCGCCGCCTCACTGGCCGAGACCAGCTGGTTCCGCTTCATCACTTCCTGTTGCAGCTCCGTCTGCAGGCGAGAGAGAGCCTCGATACGCAGCACCACCTCACTGACCTCCAGCGCCAGTACAGCCACCTCGTTCTCCACCTTCGAAAGCTGGACTTCCTGAAACACACAAACACACACACAGGTGAAAAATAATGTCTTACAGTAGGTATAGAAAAGAATAACCCTGTTTAAAAAAAATCACATCTTGTTGCTTTGCAGTCTGAAATGAAGACAGATGCAGTTTTTGCTTTAGCCAGCTGTATTGACTCCATAACATCCAAGTGAAAAATATAACACCAACATGTCAGGGAAAGAAAATCACTGAGTTGGAAAAGGATCACCCCCTTGTGTCAGTATTTTGTTGAACCCCCTTTTTCTTTCATTACAGTGGAACCTTGGATTGCGAGTAACATGGTTTATGAGTGTTCCGCAAGACGAGCAAAGATTTTTAATAAATTTAGATTTAAAAAACGAGCAAGTGTTGGTTTACGATTGCCGAGTATCATGTATCACACATGGGTCTCTTATTTTGACACCGAGCATCACTCTTGCGCTGCAAAATTGTGGCTAATCTTCTCCGCTGCTCCCCTGGGTCTTAGTGCTCGTCTCTTATTGGTATAATCAACATCTCCCTCTGTGTTTCAGCGTCTCACCGACACACACACACACACACACACACACACACTCTTTTCACCCTTCTCCCCGGCTTCACTCACGCACACAGAAACTCAGCTCTGTCGCGATTCTTTAGTTAGTATGCGCTCATGCCAGGGTCATTAGAGAGATTTCTTTTTTTTCCGTTAAAAACGGTGCTTCCATTGTGTGTGTGTGTTTGTTGTGAAACTTAGAAAGCGAGGTGGGGAGATGGAGGAGTGTGTTACTGTGTAAAACGAGGCGAGGGAAGGGGCTAATTCCACACACACATACACACACACACACACACACACACACAGCGCCTGCATGCACAAATGGAAACACTTATCTGTCGTGATTTATTTTTTACTTTTTTTAAAGGTAAAGTGCAGGTTAATCTGTTTTATTTTGGGCTGTGGAACGAATAATTAGAGTTTTCATTATTTCTTATGGGAAAATCTGATTTGATTTACGAGTATTTTGGAATACGAGCTCACTTCTGGAATGAATTATGCTCGTAATACAAGGTTCCACTGTATAGCCTTTAGTCTGTTTAGCCTTTGCACATCCAGACTTTGCAATATTTGCCCACTCTTCTTTGCAGAACAGTTGAGCTAAATTTGATGGTGACCATTTGTGGACCGCAGTCCTTAATTCATTCCAAAGATTTTCAGTGGGGTTTAAGTCTGGGCTCTGACTAGGCCATGCAAGGACATTCACCTTTTTCTCCTTCAACCACTGTGTGAGCAAGTTTGTTGTGTGCTTTGGAAGGTAAACCTTCTTTTCATTGACAACTTTCTGGCAGAGGGCAGCAGATTTTTTTCTCGGATAACTCTGCAGTTGTGGGGCGTGTTAATGGTCGTCAGGAAACAGCGTACAGAGGTCTAGTTGACACTTTTGTGAATTGGTGTGAGAGAAACCAGTTTATCCTGAATGTGACTAAGACCAAGGAGATGTGACTAAGTCTAGCTCAATATCCCTTGGAGTGTTTGGAGCCTGTGATGGAGAGAAGGATGTTACACAAACTGTTAACCACCATGGAGGAACCACATCCCCTCCACAACGTACTGGCTAAACAGTGGTGCACTTTTGTGACAAAAAACGCTACAGGACGTCTTTTCTGTCAACTGCAGTTAGACTTTGCAATAACTCTGCTCAAGAGAGGGATCCCCCCTCTGACATCACAATAAATACGCTCATATACATTCTGTCTTCATTGCACTATGGTCACATCCTTCATTCATTGCATCCACTCTTTTATTACTATTTGCTGGTTATATACTTGCTGGTTCATTCTCTCCATTACTACTGTCTGGTGCACCTTATGTTCCCACCTGTGTATACAGTCATTATGCATGTACACATAGAAGCAGTATTTTCATATTCATATTATTTGACATACTTGTTGCATAATATTTGTACTGGCTACTTTGGGGTTAATAACTGACATGTGCTCCAGTCCCTGCTGCAGAGAAACACTCCATAACAGGACATTACCACCTGCATGCTTTACTGTAGGAATGGTGTTATTTGGATGGTGAGCTGTATTGGAGTTCCATCAGACATATCGTTTGCTATGGGTCAAATAATTACTTTTTAATTTAACTCTGAACATCTGCTATTTTGCAAAGCTCAGTTGTGACTACATGTAGGCTTTCTGGAGGAGTGGCTTTTCTCTTGTAATTCCTTCCATATTTGTCGTATTTGTGGAGAATTTGACCACTCTTTGTTAGAAATTCCCGCAACTGCTTCAGAGTTGCTGTGGGCGTCTTGGTAGCCTCTTGATCTCTGACCAGTTTCCTCCTGGCTCTTTCATCCAGTTTGGTGTGGTATCCTGATCCAGGGACGGTCTGTGTTGTACCAAATACCTCCTACTTTTTAATAATAGATCTCACTGTGCTTCTAGATGGCGATGAAGCCTTTTAATTTTTTTTTTTTAATCCATCTCTTGATTTGTGTGTGTGTGTGTGTGTGTGTGTGTGTGTGTGTACCTTCTGTCTGAGCTGAGCCGTGATCTTGGTGCTGAGATGGTGTGTGTGTTTGGCAGTATTGTTGTGTATGAGCTGCTCCTGCATCTTCGTCATGATCTTCTCCCCCAGCTCTAACCGCACACTCGCCTCCTTCTCAATCTGCTTCCTCAGGACCGTGAGCTCTGACTGATGCACGTTGCACTCCTACACACACACACACACA
>JAAGKR010013197.1:0-10374 GCA_011419295.1 Clarias macrocephalus
CTCGCCTACAGCTAAAGCCACGCCCCCACCTCGCCTACAGCTAAAGCCCCGCCCCCACCTCTCCTACAGCTAAAGCCACGCCCCCACCTCGCCTACAGCTAAGGCCACGCCCCACCTCGCCTATAGCTAAAGCCCCGCCCCCACCTCGCCTACAGCTAAAGCCACGCCCCACCTCGCCTATAGCTAAAGCCCCGCCACCGCCTCGCCTACAGCTAAAGCCCCGCCCCCACCTCGCCTACAGCTAAAGTCACGTTCCCTCCTCGCCTACAGCTAAAGTCACGTTCCCTCCTCGCCTACAGCTAAAGTCACGCTCCCTCCTCGCCTACAGCTAAAGCCCCGCCCCCACCTCGGCTACTAAAGTGCAGTATTATCTGGTGACCCCGTGTGATTTATAAGTGACCCGTGTCATCATGTTTCTGGTTTGGATATCTGTACGTGCACTTTGTTGTCTTTTGTACAGTACTTTAGATAGTTTTGGTCATTTATTTTGCCTCGGCTGATCAGGTGTCTTATTTAGCTAGTTGTTTCTGTTTGTTTCTGTTGTTAATTGATGTTGTCTGTGTCACTTTGATCCTGGAGGAACGCTGTTTGGTGTCATGGTGTCCTGACCTGTATATGGGTGACATGACAATAAGGCAAGCCTACTTGACTTGACTTGCTCATCAGATCCAGACTGGTATCATGAAGTGTGTGCGTTACACAGTGATGTGCAGGAGTGGAAAGATGATGTACAATTTAAAACAGATGTTGTGTGTCAGGTCACGTGGAATTGAGTGGAGAACAGAAATGACCCGGTGAGTCCAGGCTTTGGTAGTTGAACATCACATTCACTTCACACTCCCCGTTAGTGAAACACACAGCTGGAGTTTAACCATCATGACACTTTATCTTTTACAGTCGACAGTCAGTTCAGCTCTGAGTCAGTCCATGTCTAATACCTTATCATTTTATTATCTGTGTGTGTTTCTGCAGACATGTGGAGCTACACACTTCTGTTTGGGCTGCAGATGATCACCAGTAAGTTTATTGACAGTAGTAATGCTTCAGGGTATTGATGGTCTGCATTAACACCACCTGAGTTTATTTCCTTTATTGAGTTTATTGAGATTTTCAGGTTAACTCTTCCTTTTCCCATGTTTCTGTTCCTCTCAGTCGCGCCCCCTGTGTCCGGTCAACGTTCTGTAACAGCCAAACTCCATCACCCTGTGACTCTCACCTGTGACTGGAAATGTTCTGATTTACTCAAATGGACCCAGTTTCAGAACCCAGGTTATATCCTGGCTCAGTGTGATCAGAGCTCCTGCAGGTCAGAGGAGGGGTTTAACATCTCTCATGATCAGTACCTGAAGGGGAAGCCGTACCTCACCATCACTGCAGCTGATTACAGTAACAGAGGGACATACACCTGTCAGTGTGATCACAGTGATGTCTGTGACGTGCGTCTCATCATCGAGCGTAAGTCTCTCACACGTTGTGTTTTATAAATATGTCTTGAAAAACAATGAACAAATACTAACCCTCATTCTGTATTCAGCATCTAGTTATAATGCTCTCCAGAGATCTTACACCTCTCTCTTATACACTTAAAATGTAAAGTTCCCATTGGCTGTATCAGAGATTTAAGGGAGACTTCTCAACTGTACTTAAGACTTTATTCCTGAAGGTAACACTCAGGACACTGAAGACACGCCTGCTCTCTTTTTACAGAGGACAGTCAGTGGGCTGGTGACATCTGAAACATTAGGCACAAATCTACAATAGTAGCCACTATGGTGGAAATTAAATTAATAACTTTAGAGACATTAAATTGGTTCACAACTAGAGCAGAGTTTATTTTAAACAGTGCTGGACGTCGCTGTTACACACACAGCAAAAGTGTCTGTAAGAGAGAGGTTTATTAGTCCCTGATGAACGAGCCGAGGGCGACAGTGCTGAGGGAAAAACTCCCTGAGATGGTGATAGGAAGAAACCTTGAGAGGAACCGGACTCAGCAGGGACCCCATCCTCATCTGGGTGATAATGGAGAGCAGGGATTGATCTGCACTCATACTGTGTGTTAGGAGGCTGGAAGTTCAGTATAACAGGAGACGTGTTTAAGTTCATATGGAGTCCAGTTGGTTATTGGAGGCTCAGGTAGACTGTAGGAAACTCCAGTCCTGAACTAACGAGAGACTGCAGTCATGAGTCCTCAGAGAACAGGACAGGACCGTCTTCATGGTGAAGTGGAACCGTCACCACACGCATCCCAGACAGACCACACGGGGCTCCATGTGACAAGATCTCCAACCAGGACGAGTCAGACAGGTCCAGAGGACAGAGGGGGTCTGGATCAGCCAGACAGATAGAAAGAAGAGAACAGAGAGAGAACATTGAGGTATGGTTACAGTCACATAATGTATAAGGTGAATGTATATTTAGTGCAAAATGACATGATCAATGATGTCAAAATCTGCACTAAGTTCAAGTAACACAAGCAGATGGTCATTTACCACTTTAACCAGCGCTGTCTGTGATCAGGTCTAAACCCTGACTGGGTATGAACAGAGCTGCTGTGCTACAACCTTTTCTTGTATCTTGGAGATTAAGGGGAGGTTTGATATCGACATGTAGTTGGACAGCTGACAGGGGTCGAGGTCAGGTTTCTTAATTAGGGGGTAATAACTGCTAATTTAAATGATTTCAGAATGTAACTGCTGCTGAGTGAAGAGTTTATTATTCAGGGGTTCAGTTATTGCTCGAACTATTTGTTTGTGAAAATGTGTGTGTACAGATTCTAATACACAGGTTGGTGATTTTGTAAATAGAATCAGTGACATTAGTTAAGTCTTTTGAAGTGGATTAAAATATTCTGGGTTCTGGTCTGATACGTTTAGTTTGTCATCTGCATTGATGTTTATTAATTGGTTTGGTTTCAACGCCTGAATTTCTTGCCTGATTTTTTCTCTCTTTTTTTTTTCTCCCTAATTTAGCCAATTCCTGTGTGTTTCCAATTCCAAAGGGGGTGTGTGTGTGTGTGTGTGTGTGTGTGTGTGTGTGTGTGTGTGTGTGTGTGTGTGTGTGTGTGATCATTATACCAGGAAGCGAGTTTTAAAAAAATCTCTTTTCTTTCCCTTCAAATTGTTTCTAGACAATTTTCTTGAAAGTCCCTTCTAGTGTCTTTGCTGCTCGATTCATTGGTGGACAAGATGTAAAAATGTCATGTTTGGGTGAAAAAATGAAGAAACGGGGATCCTGAAGAATGGGAAGGGGGGTTAGCTGGTTCTTATCACATGACTTGCCCTCATCATGTGAATTCTTGAATTTTTGATTCTAAATAAAAGCGGTGCAACATTTGTCACTCTTTAATGTGAGCGCGCTTGTCACATGTAGGGTTGGGTACCGAAACCCGGTACCAATATGGCACCGGTACCTCTATAACCGGTATGTACCGGACCGAAACTGAACGTGAATTTCGGTGCCTCATTTCGGTGCCACTTAAATGCCTGAACTGTTGATTAATATATTTGTTCTCTGGTGATGATAACACAGTTGTAATAAGCATTAGATTCATCAACACACATGATCGCTAGTAAAATGTAAATACTGCATTCATGGGGTGTCAGAAATGATCGGAAATATTAATTATTTCCTTAATTAGAAAAATCTTGAGGACTTCGGAAAGCTTTGATAATACAAATCCAAAACATTGTTGCAGTAATGTTACTGTCCATTTTATTTTTGTAGATTGAAAGTTTATTAGATTAGATAAAAAAAATTTAAGCACAAATCAGGAAATGAGACCATCTGAGATGCGCGTGAACGCAGCAACTAACATTACACTCGCTCTGATGGCAGCAGGTGGTCTACTGATATCTTGTGTCTAAAACTAAACGGTCGAAAGTGCGGCTGTATTTCACAAGAAAGGATTCCGACACCGCGACGTGCAGTAAATGTTTTACAGCAGTTGTGTGTAAAGGGGGAAACACGTCAAATCTAATGAAACATTTGAGGACACACGGAATAAACTTAAAGCAGAGGGACGCGCCGTGTGAGACAGCTTACAGACAACAGCTGGCACTATCGGTGTGGATGAGCCCAGCCTCAGTCATACCAACAGAGTCCAGCGATTATGATGACGTCAGCAGCCTTTCCGCAGGTTAGCAGTAGGCTAATGTAATGTTAACTGCAAAATGCAAATCTTGCATTCATGCTAACAAACGGTCAAACGATTTGTAAAATACTAATGTAACATGGATTCCAATATGGTGACATTTCTGCAAAAGAATTTTGTATTTTTTGTATTTACTTATGTATTCTTATTTACTTTAAAACTTTTAATATATTGTTCATTTTTAAGCATTAATTTTTTTGTTCAATAAAAATGTATTCTTGAGTCCACCATCATTTTTTGTGGCTTTTGCAAAGTATCGCTTCAGGCACCGTTTTGGCACCGGTATCGAAAAAACCCCAAACGATACCCAACCCTAGTCACATGTCTATATAAAAGAATCAACTTGAGTACACAAAAGACACAACATGTAAACGGACCCTAATGAGGGTATTAACCTGAACACAACACTTTCTGATGTTTCTAATTCCCTCACTTTCCTCTCCTTAGCTGTCGAGGTGAGGCGTGTGGTTATCCCAGGAGAGCCCATAGACGTGCACTTACCCCTCACTGACCAGGTGGAGGTGAGTTTTACTCCCAGTGACGCTGCACGACCATCAAACCTACGGATCTGCTCCATCGACAAAGAGAAGATAGACTGCAGTCCAGATTATAAAGAGAGAGCGTCTCGTCTCAACACTCTTCAGATTAATGATGGGCGTGGCTCTGACAGTGGGAACTACACAGTACGGGATAGGGTGAATGATGAGACTCTGACCATCGTACAGGTCCATGTGAGAGGTGAGAGAGTAAATCAACAGTATACTAGTGCATCTCAAACAGGTAGACTAGAAATAGAAAAGAGGTGTTTTCTTAAATTATTTTAGAAAGTAAATCTCATTAGAGATTCATTACATGTAAAGTGAAATTACTTTTTACATTTTGATGATTACGGCTTACAGCTCATGAAAATCAAAATTCAGTTTACAATACAGAGATGTCCAACTTCTGGAAAGTTCTGTTGATTTATTCACTCAGTACTTGGTCAGGTCTCCTTTAACACAAAGTACTGCATCAGTGTGGTATCCCATAGAGGAGATCAGCCTGTGGAACTGCAGCGATGTTACTGAAGACCAGGTTGCTTTGATAGCAGCCCTCACCTCGTCTGTGTTGGGTCTGTGGTTCTCATCTTCCTTTTGACAATAGCCTATAGATTCTCTATAGTGTTCAGGTCAGGTGAGTTGGATGGACAGTCAAGCACAGTAATATCAGTCTTTTTAATATTTGCAGTCTTTTCTAGACAAAATCATATTCTAGAGAAATTTCAATCTGGCTTTAGAAGACGCCACAGCACTGAATCTGTTCTCTTGCAAGTACAGAATGATATCCTCCTATCCCTTGACTCCAAAAAACCTGTGCTGCTCATGATGTTGGACCTCACTGCTGCTTTTGATACTGTTTACCACTTGATTCTCCCGACACGTCTGGCACAAGAGGTTGGCCTTCCCGTACTACAATGGTTTAGGTCATATTTAACAAATAGAACTTTCTCTGTCATGATTGTAATCTCTCTTTCTCCTTGACCCCTTTGAGCTCTGGTGTTCCACAGGGTTCCATTTTGGGCCCTGTTTTATTTTCCTTGTACATGCTGCCATTAGGGTCGATTCTTTTAAAGATAATGTCTCTTTTCATCTGTATGCAGATGATTTACAATTCTATCTGCCAGTTGTGCCAAATTCATCTGATGCACTTAAATCGATCCACAGTTGTCTGCATGACATTAAACTTTGGCCGTCACAAAACTGTCTCTGTGTGAACGAGAGTAAAACAGAATATACACACGTGGACAAAATTGTTGGTACACTTCGGTCAATGAAAGAAAAACTCACAATGGTCACAGAAATAACTTTAATCTGACAAAAGTAATAATAAATAAGAATTCTATGAATGTTAACCAATGAAAGTCAGACATTGCTTTTCAACCATGCTTCAACGGAATTATAAAAAAAATAAACTCATGGAACAAGCCTGGACAAAAATGATGGTACCCCTCACTTAATAGTTTGTTGCACAACCTTTTGAGGCCATCACTGCAATCAAACGATTCCTGTAACTGTCAATGAGACTTCTGCACCTCTCTGCAGGTATTCTGGTCCACTCCTCATGAGCAAGCTGCTCCAGTTGTTTCCGGTTTGAAGGCGCCTTTTCCAGACAGCATGTTTCAGCTCCTTCCAAAGATGCTCAAAAGGATTGAGGTCAGGGCTCATAGCAGGCCACTTTAGAATAGTCCAATGTTTTCCTCTTAGCCATTCTTGGGTGTTTTTAGCTGTGTGTTTTGGGTCATTGTCCTGTTGCAAGACCCATGACCTGCGACTGAGACCCAGCTTTCTGACACTGGCCAGCACATTTCTCTCTAGAATCCCTTGATAGTCTTGAGATTTCATTGTACCCTGCACAGATTCAAGACACCCTGTGCCAGATGCAGCAAAGCAGCCCCAGAACATAACAGAGCCTCCTCCATGTTTCACAGTAGGGACAGTGTTCTTTTCTTGATATGCTTAATTTTTCCGTCTGTGAACATAGAGCTGATGTGCCTTGGCAAAAAGTTTGAGTTGTCTCATCTGTCCATAGGACTTTCTCCCAGAAGCTTTGTGGCTTGTCAACATGTAGTTTGGCATATTCCAGTCTGGCTTTTTTATGATTTGTTTTCAACAATGGTGTCCTCCTTGGTCGTCTCCCATGTAGTCCACTTTGGCTCAAACAACGATGGATGGTGCGATCTGACACTGATGTTCCTTGAGCATGAAGTTCACCTTGGATCTCTTTAGAAGTCTTTCTGGGCTCTTTTGTTACCATTCGGATTATCCGTCTCTTTGATTTGTCATCAATTTTCCTCCTGCGGCCACGTCCAGGGAGGTTGGCTACAGTCTCATGGATCTTAAATTTCTGAATAATATGTGCAACTGTAGTCACTGGAACATCTAGCTGCTTGGAAATGGTCTTATAGCCTTTACCTTTAACATGCTTGTCTATAATTTTCTTTTGAATCTCCTGAGACATCTCTTTCCTTCGCTTCCTCTGGTCCATGTTGAGTGTGGTACATACCATGTCACCAAACAACACCGTGACTACCTGCAGCCCTATATATAGGCCCACTGACTGATTACAAGATTGTAGGCACCTGTGATGCTAATTAGTGGACACACCTTGAATTAACATGTCCCTTTGGTCACATTATTTTCTGCAACTTGTACAGAATGCTGCGGCTCGTATGCTGACCAGTAATCGTAAATATGATCATATCACACCAATCCTGTATTCTCTCCACTGGCTTCCAGTACAGTTCCGAATTCAGTTTAAACTTTTGGTGTTTGTTTTTAATGCGATTAATTGTCCGGCACCTTCCTACCTATGTGAGACAGTAAATTTTTATCAACAAAGTAGAGTCTTCCGTTCTGATAACCAAAACCTGTTAGTGGTCCCTCGGTCAAGATCTAAACAATGGGGTGATGGTTCCTGTGCAGTGGCTGCTCCTAAACTCTGGACCATTCCACCTAAGTTACGCAGCATTACGGGCCTCCCTCTGTTTAAGGCAAAACTGAAGACGCACTTGTTTAGAATAGCCTTTAATATGTTATAGTTTTCTCTAATCTTTTTATAATTTTATCTTTTTATTTTATTTATTATTATTTTTATGACCATGATTAAATTTTTCATTTATTTACTTATAATTATATTTTTTATTCTGTTTGTATTTTTATTTCTATTTTTAATGCCACTTTTGCATTTTTAGAACTGTGAAGCACTTTGGTACAACTTGGGTTGCTGTAAAGTGCTATATAAGTAAATGTTGATTTGATTTAATATCAGCAGACCAGTTAGTGGTAGGGTTGGCACTGTGGGCAGGTGCTAAGTCCTGCTAAAAAAAGGAAATCTGCTTTTCCTAAAATCTCATTGTGGTGACTTTGGACTTGATAAAACACAGTGGACCAACACCAGCAGATGACATCATTCACCCAAATCATCACTGACTGTAGAAACTTCACACTGGACATCAAGCAGCCTGAATTCTGCGTCTCTCCTCTCTTCCTCCAGACTTTGGGACCATGATTTCCAAATGAACGTCTACTGAAAAGAGGACTTTGGAGCACTGAGCAGCGGTCCAGTTCTTTTTCTCCTTAGCCCAGACGTTTCTGACGTTGTCTCTGGGTCAGGAGTGGCTTGATATTAGGCATCCCACAGTTGTAGTTAATTTCCTAGAGACTCTTGTGAGTGGTGACTCTTGATGCACTGACTCCAGCCTCACTCCTCCTCCTGTGAAGTTCTCCCGAGGTCTTGATAATCGCCATGAGGCTGCAGTCGTCCCTGTCGCTTTTGCACCTTTTCCTACCACAGTTTTTCCTTCCACTCAACATTCCATCAATATGCTTTGATACAGCACTCTGTTAACAGCCAGGTCTTTCTGTGGTGACCTTCTGTGGCTTATCCTCCTTGTTGCTGTAGGTCTCATCTTCTGGACAGCTGTCAGGTCATCAGTCTTCCCCATGTGTGTCCTGAGCTGGACTGAGACATACACAGTATTTATACGGTATGAATAGTAATTTACTCAAACTCCAAATGAAATATTCTGAGATACTGGACTTTCATGAGCTGTAACTCGTAATTATTGAAATTTAAAGTAAAAAAAAGTCTTGGAATATTTCACTTTACATGGAACGCATTCAGAAAATATTATTTCATCTTTTTAAATTAAATAAAGAAGAAATAACATTTCCATGTTATTATATATATGTTGAGATGAACTTGTACACTGTATCTCATTGTAATGTGACGTATATACAGTACAGAGCAAAAGTTTGGACATAGCAGATCTTCTACCATGAAGGCCTGATTCACACAGTCTCCTCTTAACAGTTGTTCTAGAGACGTGTCTGCTGCTAGAACTCTGTGTGCCATTGACCTGCTCTCTGATCTGAGCTGCTGTTAACCTGCGATTTCTGAGGCTGGTGACTCGGATGAACTTATCCTCCGCAGCAGAGGCGACTCTCGGTCTTCCTTTCCTGGGCCGGTCCGCATGTCAGTCAGTTTCTTTGTAGCGCTTGATGCTTTTTGTGACTGCACTTGGGGACACTTTCAAAGTTTTCCCAAATTTTCCGACTGACTGACCTTCATTTCTTAAAGTAATGATGCCACTCGTTTTTCTTTACTTAGCTGCTTTTTTCTTGCCATAATACAAATTCAAACTCTTTGAATGAGAAGGTGTGTCCAAACTTTTGCTCTGTACTATACACACCACACACCTACACACAAACACACCTAAACACTATACACCACACACCTATACACCGCACCTACACACCTACACACCATACACCAATACACCATAAACCTACACACCATACCCCCATACACCACACACCTATACACTATAAGTCATGATTCACGTCTGCACATTTTTCCCAAGCTGTCACTTTCCCCATGTGCTCATGTTTTCCCTAGCCCGTCATGTGTCCTCCCCCCCCCCCCGCCCCCCCACCCGGTTTCTCATTTTCTACTGATTTTTCCAGCATTTAAGCATGTGCTGTGCGTTGCTTAAATTGCTGGATTATTGTGTGTTATTGCCTTGTTTCTCTTGTGGTTTGTTTCACTGCCTTGATGTTGCCAAGTTCTGTGGATTGGATTCAGCTGGATTGGCTTCCTGTTTGACGTAGCTTCCTGTTTTTCGTATTCTTCCTGCGAAAGTTCCTCGTCTGTTTGTAACAGCGTTTTAGATTATATTTTGTTATTTTTTTATAATTATATATTTTTCCTGTTTTTACTAAATAACAAACTACTTTTTACGCTTTAATACTACTGGACTTTATCCGTTTTTGCGCTTTTTGAGAGAACGCGCATATCATCTGACCAACAACAAGCGAATCCATCAGCAAATAATCACAACTCCGGCACAAAGGTACGTTACTATGTCCACCATTCAGCTCGCTCAGTGTGTGGAGTGCAGGATGTTCAGACATTCTTCCTCCGTCATTAGTGATCATTTTATTTGTGATAGGTGTGTGTTAGTGAGCACCCTGACGGAGAAGATATCAGCATTAGAGGATCGCATCCAGACTCTAGAGAGGGTTAGAGAGCGCGAGAGCAGCGTTATTCCCGTAGCGGAAAGTCTGGGTGCCGCAGGCGGAGATAACCAGCCCCCGACTCCGGCAGTAGAGCCTCACAGCGGGGCGAGTGGGTGACGACTCGGCGGCATACTCGTTCAGCCAAAGCTAACGCTAAGGCTAGCCCAC
>JAAGKR010013198.1:0-14546 GCA_011419295.1 Clarias macrocephalus
TCTTCTACCATGAAGGCCTGATTCACACAGTCTCCTCTTAACAGTTGTTCTAGAGACGTGTCTGCTGCTAGAACTCTGTGTGCCATTGACCTGCTCTCTGATCTGAGCTGCTGTTAACCTGCGATTTCTGAGGCTGGTGACTCGGATGAACTTATCCTCCGCAGCAGAGGCGACTCTCGGTCTTCCTTTCCTGGGCCGGTCCGCATGTCAGCCAGTTTCTTTGTAGCGCTTGATGGTTTTTGTGACTGCACTTGGGGACACTTTCAAAGTTTTCCCAATTTTTCGGACTGACTGACCTTCATTTCTTAAAGTAATGATGCCACTCGTTTTTTCTTCACTTAGCTGCTTTTTTCTTGCCATAATACCAATTCAACCTATTTGAATGAGAAGGTGTGTCCAAACTTTTGGTCTGTACTGTAGACTAGTACTTGATCCAGCGTGTCTACTATTTAATACTTTTATTTTAATGAAAGCATTAGACACTAGGGTCACGAAATTATAATCCTAATGTGTGCACTGTGTTGAGATTTAATATTTTAATTTCAAATAAAATTACCATCTTTTCCCTCATGTCAATATGTTAATTTGCTGCTACACTTTAATATAATTCAGTAATTAATTATAACTATTCCTTCAGATAATAGTAAACAATAAATAATAATAAATAATAATGGCAAACAATTCATCAAATTAAAATGAACTATCGTGGTGTATCGTTGATCTTGACCTCACACTTTTATACCCAGGTCTTGATACGGCCCTGAGAATCCAGGCACTGTTTTATGGACGACAGTGAAATTTGTGATAATTTGTCAGTTTCTAAACCACAGGATGATTTTTCTCTCTCATAGCCTTGACTCTGAGAGGGTTATTAGAATAGAGAGCAGTACATGAGAGAAAATGCTGATGCATCTTTCACTCCCCATTTCCCCTAATACAACCATTTATCAAGCATTTCTCAAGACAATCAGCTCCATCTTATGGTTTTAACACCAGCTGCAAAGGAAGCTCCGTTTTTTTACCATTACTCCTGTCCGTGCCGTGTAAACCACAGCTCCAGTGCAGGGTACATGGAACAAGTGCTCGTTATCTTCAGCCCCGTTTCTGCTGTCTCATTATGGCATTTCCAGAAAAGTGTACTTTTTAGCAAATGTCAAAACTTAAGCATGCAGCTGGAGCTCAGCTTTGACAAAAACAATAAGAAAAAAAAGGTGAAACAACTTATCCAGAGCATTTACGTCAAACTTCTCCACTAGGACAGATCTCAGTAATTGGCATTGCATTGGAACATCTACATAATGAACTCCATGCAGACTGCATAGGCAAGGAAAAATAGATTTTCAAACACCCATTCAGGAGTTTCCATGTATGCAGGACCATTAACTAACGCGGTACACTCGGACTGAATGCTGCCTCAACGTGTTATTAACTGGCTTTATAAAAAAAAAGACTGCTGAAGGTATAAATCTAATAGCATCGACGATGAGGGATTTTTTTTCCCCAAAAAGTCTAAAATCAGCTGTTTAAAATCTGGCTAAAGACATTTCATAATAAACAGGAACTCAAGTAAAAATAAATACATAAAAAAACACTAAAAAACCACCTATGACTATTATGAACTTATGCAGTGGGCCCTGAAGCTGTCCATGGAGGCTTAGGGCACAAGGCAGAATACACACTGGATGGAGTGCTGTTCTATCCCTACGCACACACTCACATACACACACAATCACATGCCCATGTCCTGCTATGAGCTCATCCCCCTCTCAAGTTCTCCAGGTCGGAATTGTAGTATTTCATTTTTACGGTCTATCATCTAATTCATGGTTTCAGATTTATTTCCAAATGACCTTCAACCAGACATTGCAAAAAACAACAACAACAAAAACACTAACAAAAATGCTTGCTTCAGCATCTCTGACACTGCATTAAACTTTTTGCTAGAGCACATAGAACTGTGCTGAATTGAAATTCCTGATGGTTCGTTTGCACAAGATGGTTTTCGCACACTATGAATTGATACACATTCGCACAAAAAGTTATACCTACAAGTCATCTAGTCTCCAATTTACCTCCAAACTCTTACAAATTGCCTGTTGCTCCTCAAGAATTGTTACAAATTCTGAAGGCTGGACAAGACCTGCACACCTGTTACCAACCACCTGGATTCCCATTTTTATTTTATCAGTTCGAGTACAGAAGTTAGGAACTTGCCACACACTTCACTAATATACAGTATAGTGTAAAATCTATTTGAGTGTACTGTTTATTAGTTCAGTTCAGATTTGCTCCACACCCTTTATAAGATGTTTTTATGAGTCCTCAAATACTCACATCTCAAGACTTTCAGATCAACACTAAACAAGAAATTTTGTATATATTTGTACACATCAATCCATAGGCATAAACCACCTACAAACTCCTACAATCCACCTTCAAACAGTTTATACAGTGATACAATGGTTTCTACTTCCCTGCTACATTTCAATATTTTGAGCATAGTGAAAATCGTTTTTGATGGCCAACACAATGATCTTCTGAAGGACTTAATGATGAAGGTCATTGTGATCTCGAGATTGCGCAGGACTGGTTCAGGATCGAATTCTGTAACACAGGAAAGCTCCCTAAACATCGAGACATTTGAAGGCCTGAGACATTTTCAGGAAGACCGCATATAAATAAACTGCTTTGATAATAATGAAGACAGACTTTTATCCTGGTACAGCTATGAAGTTTAAACAGATGGTTATGGTGAAAGGGAATCTTTATCTGTATAGTGAACAGATCATTAAAGTAAAGACTGCATGTAGGTCAGGCACAGAGGAGGAAGCAATTATTCCAGTGGCGCTTTATTGCGAAATTAATTCTTGGCACATTCAGGACTGTCAGTGCAAGAGCCAAATATTAATCTGATGGCGTGTTGTGTGTACAGTGAACACGTCTCGGATGTGTTATAGTGAAATAATCAACCACAAGGTATTATGAAGCTGAGGTGAACTTTTACTGCGCTAAACTTGATTATTTTCCTTTAGCAGCACATCCCCACATTGTACTCGTCCCAGAAACACCACATAAACACCTTTCTAACACCCTAGAAACCATCTAAAAACCTTAACAACCCGCTATAAACCACCGAGCAACCCACAAGGAACATGTCAGCAACCCTCTAGCAGTCACATGGAACAACTTAACACCCTAATAATCACCCGGACACCTTAGAAATAACCTACTGTAGCAATCACAAGGAACATCTTAGTAACAACGAGCTGGATGATCTTGACAACAACCCAACAACCACCTGGAAGTCCTTAGCAACATTCTAAAAAAACATCTGGAACACCAGAGCAGCACCCCAGCAACCATCTGGAATATCAGATCAAGTTACTAAGACAGAAAATCACAGCTTGACACTGGAGACTCCTATCATTAGCGTTACTCACAGTTAGGTGTACACACACCTGTCTCCTGAGAGACACCTTCACCACTTCAACGATTACACACATATTTTTAAAAAGCTTTCTAATCTGTTCATTTGAAGTGTCTGCTGTCCCTGTGAATGAGCCGTTACTATAGAAACGATCGCGTATTAGAGCGAGTGCATTCATCTCTGTCATTTCAGCGATGCTGAATATTTTTGTTCTGCTGCTCGGCTGATGGTGATTATGAAGCTTTGCATATAAACAGATTAATCACATCACTCCAGGGAAGGTGTATTTTAAGGATTTGTTTGATTTCCATGCTCCTATGTTCTGAATCAACGGAGAGATTTTAATCAGGCAACGTAAATATGCTCTCAAGTCAGATTAAAGTATTTTTTTCTCTGAGTTTAAAAATAATATTGGTCCTTTTCAAAAGCACACATAGGATATTTTCTTGGCAGGAAAATAATGTACACTTTCTCCAATTATCCTTCTTGCTTCACTGAATGTCGATTAGTTCCTTTTCTTCTATCTGCTCTATTCAGACTGCAAGATTCACTCCATGTGCCAATCCACAAATCCCTTTATGCTGGATGGAAAAAAAAAAAAAGGAAGACAAAAACCTGTTGTCGTTATATCGGATATATTTAGTCTGTTGTATACAATGCAATAAAATAATTTCATGACTTTCAACTTTAATAAATGCTACAAAAAAGTTATTTTTGTGAGATTTGACTGCATTTTATTCATACTATTTAGAAGTCGTGTAAGAGTTATGCATGCAGGGGAAAGAGTCATTTCTTATGTCTCGTGTTTCAGACATTGATCTTGAAGTCAATAAAGTTTTTCCCCCATAAGTATTTTCAGATGACTGGTGACAAAATTCATAACTTTGACTGTTTTTACCGTCTCTTACCCCTAGGGGCAGGCATTTCCCCCTACTTCTCATACTGTACCACTCACACTTATTTTTTTGCACATACTTTGAGAAACAGGCCACTGATTAAAAAGAGAAAAGCTAATGGAGAGCTCAATAGCCACTTTAAATGGAATGAAGTATTTTGAGCACAGGATGAGACTGGAAGAACATATGGACAATTTGGAGCAGAGGGTTAGTAAAGGGCCATTAGAGTGTAATAGCAGTAAACATTTAACTTTACCATCTGCCAGTCCTTGACTCCAAAACCATTGCTCCTCATTACATCCACATTCCCTGAGGATTAACTTGTTATTGTGGTTCGGGGAACCCTCGCTACGCGTTTAACGGCAAAGATAAGAAAGAAACACAACGGCAGTGTGATCATGTTGAAAGAGATATCTTCAGCATCGCCCTGCCGCGCGACTTTCTCACTGCTAAGGTAAAATCTCTAAACCTGATTTTACCCAAATGTGTGTGCTGTTAGCGTATAGCGTATAAGGGAATGACATATTTACATAAACCGTATAAACCATTAACGTATTATGCTAACAAGTGGCATCTTTAAACTTGTAAATTATGAGATAAAAAATATACTGTACATACATTGTAAAAAAATATACAAACACACACAACATTTATCCAGTGCTGCTGAGAGTCTCATAATCTCGTTTAAGTATTATTAACTCCCTTCGTAACTTTCTATTGGTGATGATGGACTCCAGCTGCTAGCTTCATCTGTGCAACATAAAAAGAGTTTGTTCGTCAGGAATTACTTGATTGCCTGTCATATATAAAAAAAGTCAACTGAAATTGAAAGAGCTCCATGGGAAAAAGAATTATGGTAGATAAGACATGAATGTATCTCAGAGCCATCCTAAACAACTGCAGATTCCATGATCAGTTCAAACTGTTATATACATTGTACTATCAGTACAAGTTACAGTAGTGGAAGACTGGGTAGTGGAGCTACTTTGCCAAGGCCTGGAAGAAGACCCAAACCATCACTCTTAGGAAACTGGTTTGAATGGTCAGGAATAACCCAGGAACCACCAAGGCCCAGGCCTGCCATGAAATGAGAGCTGCTGGAACCAGACGCTGCTGCAACCAGTGTCACTGTTGACAAGGCAGTTTTACTCTGGAATGAAAGAAAGAAGCCCCTGCTGCAAATTTCACACCTTTAAGCTCAACGACAGTTTGCAGCTGAGCACTTGGACAAAGACATCCACAAGAACACTGTGGCAGCTGTTAAGAGTGGTGTTGGTGGAAGTGGTTCACTGCACAAACTGGATGGAACTGTAAAGGAGAAGAGCCTTAAATTCTTCATCAAAACCTCAAATCATCAGCTAGACACTTTGGAGAAGAATTGAATATTCCAACATGAACACACTTCCCAGCTGGTGATGGAATGGATAAACCATGGTTCCTTTTACGTTTTTGAAGCCTCAAAATTTGAATGATGCTTAAAAGATGTGTCTGTTCAAGGAAAGAGGCAGAAATTGAACCTGACCAGGAATCGAACCCTGACCCTGGAGGTAGCCACTAAGCCACTGTGCCTTGAACCCTCCAAAAAACAAACAAACAAACAAAAAAATTATAACTTAGAACTTGTGCTACAGAGTCATGTGAGTATTTTGTAAAAAAAAAAAAAAAAAAAAAAAAAAAACATTGCCATGTCATTCATGTTCATAAGGAGCATGTGTAAACTTCTGTAACTATATTTGTGAGAGCATATTTCCTCTTTGAACGGCTAACGTCACTGATGCACTAAAGGAAGAGGATTAAAACATCCTGGTCTCTGGCTGTGCAGCTGTCAAGGAAGAGGAAGTATACATTCTCTTAACAAACCTTAATTGCTGATTGAGCTGGCTAAAGTGCTATCCCTGTGGAGTAATACTACTACGCTAATCAACTTAGTCCTTCATTGTGAGTCAAACAAAATGACAGTCATTAACACTTACCTATTAACACTCACCCGGAGGTGTGACATCTATTGGATCACCAGAGACACTTCCTTAAGTCGTACAGTAAAACATTCGCTCTTTTAGTCACATCTCATTAATGAGAACTTAAAAAAGTTAAAAAAAAGTTAAAAAAAAAAAAATATATATATATATATATATTCAGGATTCTAAAAAATATACAACATACACACACAACATTCATGTAACACATATGGAAGGAGTCTCCAGTTTCAGTACTTTGTAACAGTCAGAGATAAAACTGTAACTTTAGGTTTTCTGATATCTTCAGAACAAAGAAGTGAGAAAAGGCAAAACTTGCCTGTACTGAAAATGTATGAATACTTAAATTAGAGTGTTACTGTACCTCTGACTGCTACAAAGTGCTGACAGTGGAGACTCACTCCATACAGTACATGTTACCGTAACTCATGTCTTCTCCTTCAAACGTTTTCTCCCTGCTGTGCATTGTGGGTTTCCTCCGGCTACTCTGGTTTCCTCCCACAAGACATGCAGATTGCAGATTGGACTCACCAGAATCAATCATTTCTTTAATGAAATGATGGATATATATTTATGGATATTATATATGATGGATATTATCTATTTCTAGTGTTTTCATTTCCATGCTAACCTGCTTTTCTTTTACTTTTCTCAATCTGGGTTACCCATGTTGGTACTTTTTGCACATTTTCTATGGTTTACCTGCCGACTTTTTGTTTATTCCAGCAGCTCTTGTATAATAAAATACTCCTGTACTCCTGTACTTGGATCTCACCTCTTCTCTCAAAGAAAATCTCGCTTTCTCTTGGAACGAGTTGAGCTGGATTCAAGCCGAGCTCAGCAGGATAAACACATGCATGAATTATTCTTCAACCCCTTCAAGGAATTTTACACCCATGGGAAGAAACTCTGCCAGAGATTTCTTAGTATGTTGCTGTAGCCACAGGTTGCTTCTCACTTGTCAGAAATGTTTATAGTCTCTTGTGAGAGGAGTACCAGCTCTCCTCTCAGTGCCTACAAGCTCCTGTTATGTAGTACACTATCTTGGGTAGTGCATATTGTATACAGAGTGACTGCATGGCCATGGGGCGGAAAGTACAGGCTCGCAGTGCTATCCTTTAGCTACCTGGACGTGCAAAGCTGCTTCAGTACTTAAGTGCACTCAAATGTTTATCAAGATCAAAATATTGATTAGGCGAAAAAATGTTTCCTGCCACTTGAAGTGTACTCAGTACTTTTGGGAAAAGTCCATAAGGGTTGTCATCTATTTTATCTCCTTTGTTTAAGGTTTATTTATCCCCTTCCTAAAAATCACACTCATCTCTTCCTCTTGGACATGTCATTTATTACAGATTTACTCCCTGTTCTTGTTATGATGCTTTCCACTTTCACACTGGGAAGGTTTTCCACTAGATTTTAGAGCGTGGCTGTGTGGAATTGTGTTCATTCAGCTATTAGTGAGCCCAGGTGTTGATGTTGGGGTGTCAAGGAGGCTCCAAATCCTGTCCATCCCAATGGTGTACAGTTGGATTGAGTCCAGTTTTGGGTTCTGTGCAGGACATTGTTCCCAACTTAACACAACATGTCTTCAAGGAGCTAATATAAGGGTTGCATAAGGGTTTGGGATTACTGTAGTGAAACTGTAACACCACAGCATACAGAGGCTTTATATATGGTTTTGTGATTGGGGAAGAACCACTTATGTGTGAGAAGGTTGGTGTGCCCATACTTCTCTGCAGAGTCTATAAATATGAGCACCAAAATGAAATAAAATCACATAACAGGAATGTCAAAAAAAAAAAGAAACTTTCTCAAAAGACAGCAGATGGATATACTGACCCAACATGACACCGTTTGACCAGAGCACTTCAGGACAACTCGTCTTATTCAGACTTATGAAACTGATATTGATCTGGGATGACCTGCTTGACAAAAACCATCCCTGCTGCCTCTGTAAAATATATTCCTGATGGTCAAGTGCCTGTGAAAACTCAAGCCTCTCATTCCTGTTATACCATGATTCACCATTTGTCCATGTAAAACTAGATAATGAAGTTAAAACCATCATCATTCCAATGAATATCAGGCTCTTTTCAAACGGCCTAAAAAGATCCCATTTTATACCTCTCACTTCATCACGATAAACTTCAGCTCTACAATGCTTCAGTTTCAATTGCATCACTTGAGGGCACTATGAGGATTGAGGAATGCCGTTTCTTGACCATTTCCTGCCACTGTATAATATAAAGAAATAATCCTATGGCAGGAAGAAAGTCCCAGCACAGACTAAACGCAATATATCAAGCCTGGTCCCCAATTCTCAACATTCAATGTGATTTTTATCTTTGGCCGCATCTCTACTTTAACCTCTTGTCAGATCTGGATCTATCATATACTACAGTATATTCAGGATTCTAAGTGAAGACATAAATCTTAGACAAACAATATGATCTTATGACCATAGATTAGTGGCTTCACTGTATTCAGCTGATAATAAATAAATGAATAAACAAGTAATAAAATGTCCTGGGTGGTATTTTGCTCATCACCTGAAGCTGCTATTCTGTATCATATACTGAATAATGAGCGTAGAAGCCATTGTGAGAAATTTACACTTATGGCATTTTGGCAGACACCCTTAACCAGAGTGACTTATATTTATCTCAATATACATATGAGCGAGGGGGGGGGGGGGGATTAAGGGACTTGTTCACGGGCCCAGCAGTGTTAACTTGGTGGTGCTGGGGTTTTGAACACATGCCCTTCTGAGCTGTAGACTAATGTCTTAACTACTGAGCTACACCTGCACACCCTGAGCCAGTGATTAATGTGATGAGTGATGCTAGGACTATTCACGCTAGACTCCTATCAGATTTATTTTAATGCTGGTGTTAGGGTTGCCTGACATGTTCCTTCGATTGCGTGAACTTTCTCAGACATCTCTTTCTTTGTTTCCTCTCTTCCTTTTCATTCCTTATATGGCAAAACTTCCTATGTTTCCCCCTTTTCTTTTGTTTCCCCTGGATTTCAGCAAAACATGTTAATGACTCTTCCCCGCTTGATGTGGGGAATAAAAGAGATCATATAACTCTTTTTGCTCTTACTTCACTAGAGAATTTTCAGTCACCATCACATGTGTGTGTGTGTGTGTGTGTGTGTGTGTGTGTGTGTGTGTGTGTGTGTGTGTGTGTGTGTTTGTGTCTCTTGAAAGCAAATCTTTATATTTCAATGTAGGCAGCGGCCAATTCTTCATGTACTGAGCCTCTGCTCATCAGCTTTACAGTACATGGCAATTACTTATTCTCTCTGGATGTAGTGTTTCATTCCTCGCTTTTACTGCACAGCACCTTCTCTTCACAAGAACAATTGAATTCCACACTTCATAGATCTTAGCTCGCTCCTGAACAGTCAAGCGATCAGCCATCTTTGTTTACATTGCATGGGCTGCCTCCCGCGTCTATCGACACAGGAAATATGAAATCCTATTAACTATCATCTGTCAGTGATACTACACGTTTGTAGCCATTAAATATTGCCTAGTTCAGTTTGACCCTCCCTGCATGTGGGTGTGTGCCATCGCTATGATAATGCTGATGTCTGAGAGTGCTGATGTCATAGTGTGCGAGGGCCCTATTGTTTTTCTAAGCAATATTATTTATTTATTTATTTATTTATTTATTTATCTGTGACTTTTTGAGGTTCTTAGCATGCACAAAAAATCATTCAAATCAGCACACAGGTTCAAATCTGCTGCCATAAGGATGCCTAAACAGCTGGACCATGGGTGTGGCACAAGACCTTCACAGAAGATTTTGCTGCATACTGTAGTTCATACACAGTTACACATTTACATGCAAAACTCTGTACACATTTAGATCTCATTGGGCAGAACAGCTGCATATTATGGGCTCTACTTAACAGGAAGTCTGTCCTTTTTCTTTTCTTTTTTTTTTCTTCTTTTTTTAATAGGAAGTCAGTTATTTTTGATTTGCCAAGCGCCTGCTGTCTTTCTGGTGCCCCCGGGTGGGGATATCCCAGGAGCTTGGACCTGGTCATTGTTGGTTGCAACTATATTTTTAGGTTGTATTTCCAAAATGTAGGTTGTGTTGGGTTCCATCCTAAAGCACATGTCAAATAGAAAATATTTAAGCTTTCAAAAACAAAATTGGTCCAGTGTCGTGTTTTGGATGGACGACATCACAGCCTATTTACATTTCTATGACAAGGCTACACAAAGATAGGGTTCCTTAAGTTTAAGGCTTTAAGCCTCAGCACCTCCAAGCTGCCACTGTTGCTGCCATTTCACTAAGCTGTAAAGTAAATGCGACAAATAAAGTCTTGTTCTTCTGGGTCTCTGAGTGCATGTGTGGAGCTCATTGATATGCAGCTTGACGGGTCCAAGTTGCTGACAGTCTTTATCCCTATTGCATCTACCTTTTCTTCATTGGACTGCAAATTCTTCATTGAATTATAATCAAATCTCAATTCTCTCATATTCCTGAACTTTTTTATTTTCCAAGTCATTTGCCATGCCATCTGCTCACCGCCTGTGAAGCCAGGACCAAAGCAGCCCAGACCTGGATGGAGAAATTGGAGCTGAAACCGGGAGCATTGCTTTGATTTGTGCATTGATGTGTTCTGACATGGTTCTGAAGCGTCCCGTCAGTTGCAGATCCATCAGAGTGCAGTAAAAAGAAACCACATTCATCTTCTCGGCATGAAATCATATGGAATGAGGCTTCTGAGTGCATTAGGGAAAATCCTGTCAGTTTGTCCATCTCTCGCTGTACACACTCCACAGTAACGTGTAGCATTCTTAATCTCTTGATCTTCACCACAGAAATTTTTGGAATCGTGCACGACATTTTTAGATTATGCCAGCTTGTCTATTTTCTGTCTTGAGTATGTGATATTCTTGATGTTTTGGAATCGGATATTCATAGCACTCATTTATCCGAATGCACTTGTTCTTTGAGGCTGTTTGCATTTCTTTATTAATATTTGTCTTCCATAATAGTGAAACTTTTGTATGCTTATGTGCAGCTCGTTATATAAACAGGACAGAATGAGGACAGATAATATTTTGAGAAACAGTGTGATGGAACAGTCTTATGTGATCTTGTGTTAACTATGTTCTGCCCTGCACTACATGTATATACTATAAAAGTCACTTCATGTACCAAATGCATGAACATTTTTTTATTTGTCACATATTCACATTTATTAAAATCTTCTGGAAATTTTCTGTAAGAATCTTTTTCAGCTTTCTGAAAGTCTTTCCTCATGTTTTAATGATTCAGTTAAATCCACATATTGTTGAGCAGATTGTGAAAAGAACAGAAACAAGCTGGATGCAGCCCAAAAGCATCTTTGTGATTTTCACCAATCGTTACAGCTTTGAATTCAGGAAATGAACCTAACGATGAGTCCCCAGCTGACGCTTCTCCGGTGTTGTTCTTCTTCCTCCAAATACAAAGACTGTTGTCATCTCAGTAATTCACAAGGCCAAACCACTCCAGGACTTTTTTTCTGCTGTGAATCGTAGGCTGAATCTGTTGCGTCTCACAGAACCCTCTCACTTGTTTTTGTGAATCTTTCATTATAATAAAAAGTTATTAGACATTCTATAAGACAAACATCTATAATGAAACACAAACAGGATTTCTGATGTGGGAGCTCAAAATGAAATGAGTTCGATAATTAATCCATAAATATCTGATGCAAAATGAACATGAATAAATTTAAGTTGTCTTCAGAGTTGACGACTTTGGATTTCTAATAAATATTGATGCGAGGAAAGTTTATTCCAAAAATAAACAAATAAATAAATAAATAGTCCAAATAATACATTAGCATTTATATGAGTAAGGTTGAGTGTATTCAGATTTGGTTTATGTACACACACTTAAGAGTGCAATAGTGAAATGCACTTTGAGTTTATGCTTCAAATTCTACATTCAGATGATTAAGACCATCTGTGTGTAGTCCATGTCTCCGTAGTTGCCAGATAATATTTATGCATACTGTATGTTATTATTTATTTGCAAGGAACTTTGGTTTGTTGCTAATATCCTGCTGCATAAATAGCCCTAGTTGTAATGATCAAATTAGTCAGTGGTTTAATGGAAGACCAAATGCAATGTTATTGAACAAAGGGTTAAACATTGATGACATGAAGTAAAAAAAAAAAAAAATCCTAATGAATACATCATCGTCTCACTGTGGACCACTTCATCCTGTATATAAGGTCACTCAGGGCCTGGAGCACTTGGGCACGAAGCAGTGTTCACACACACACACACACACACACACACACACACACACACACACACACACACACACACACACACACACACACACACACACACACACACACACACACACACACACACAGTATGGGCAAACCTAATGATCCTAATGACGGTGCTCACCACTATTAATGCTATAACAAATTATAAAATGTATAACTATAAATACTATTAATTATTTAATTACTTAATAATTGTTTAATTTATCATTAATTGTAATTAATAACATTACTTTATATGTTCTGTTCCAACCAGGGGACTTGGGGCACAAGGTACCCTGAACAGCGTGACACAAGCACTCACACACTCACACACTACGGAAACACCAGTCAGCCTAATCTGCATGTGTTTGGACTGTGGGGCAAAACCGGAACACCAGGCAGAAACCCACCAAGCATGAGGAGAGCTCTGAAATCCTTAACCCTGGAGGGATTAACCCTGAAATCCTTAACCCAAGGCCACACGGCTAACAGCCACAACACCACGCCTCCATATTAAAATAATCTTTGATCTTATTATATACTGATGGGCAAAATAAACATTGCACCTATAAATTTTTTACAAAATGTATTTCTGTCAAGCAAATGAGAACATTTTATTTTATGAAAAAAAACAAACAAACAAACAAACAAACTGTGAGCCCATGAACACACATAGTCTGAATGACATCGAGTCAACATTAGCACATGGTGTGGCCTTGTCGCGTGTCCAGCTGCAGCCAAACATTGTTGAATAATCCGACTTCTCACTGTGTGTGTAACCCTGGAATACCAGCGGCAGTAGTGGCAGGATTTTTTGACACTTGTGAAGACAAAATGCAAAATCAGAATGTTTTCCTTAGTTTGGTTTCAAGACGTAACCTGGACATGGCAAATTTCGTTCTTGTACATTGTGTCCCTGATATGAACCCTGTGCCCTTAATGTACTGCAAATATATATATATATATATATAATTTTTTTTTTCAGAAAGTACACTTGTGTGTGTGTGTGTGTGTGTGTGTGTGTGTGTGTGTAGGGCAGCTTTTCTTTAGTCCATATTTATAATTTCTGCATTCATAGAAACATATTATGAAGGCTCCTAACAGCACTCAAAACAATGGTTTAGTTAGATTCTAATTAGAAGGAAAGAAAAGAATAACAACAGTGGGTTTTGATAAATACATGACTTCTACTCCTACATTTCTCACTAATTAACACTTTCCCAGAGTCTGCTGTTCTCCAGATGTTAGTGGTCCTTATCACACAGAACATTCTCCAATAGCGTTTGAAAAAATAAATAAATAAATCAATAAATCCTTCAAAATAGCACCAGAAGCTGTAAAATTCTGCCAAAATACCTCTTTAATCATGGACGTAAAAGAACGCGGATAAGAACGGATCTACAGAAAAACAGGAAAAACACATTGGGGTGTAAACAGCTGATATTATTTATTGATTTAAAAGTGAGTGTGACTTTTCCTGGCCTGGATGACTTAATTATGTAAACCTGTGCACATAAACATCAAACCTGATTATTCTAATAAATATGAAGAATTACGCCATGGCATGTACAGGTAACATTTATGTCACTTTTTTCTGTAATAAAGATGCTACAGGTTTGAACTTTGCACAGGAGGCTTCATAATTAAAACACGGGGGTAAAGGGCAAATACGCTGACATTTTACCCGCCAGCGCTGTAAACATCAAAGTAAAGGTCAAGGTACATGTCAGGAAATGGCGCTGATCATTAAACGACTCTTCACTCTTCACACAGGCTTTTAACGCTCCTACAGAAAGGTTAACGCTTCAGTTCAAACACCATCATTACGCAACAATAACCGCACACACACACACACACACTCACACACACACACACACACACACACACACACACACACACACACACACACACACACACACACACACACACACACACACACACACACACACACACACACA
>JAAGKR010013199.1:0-14546 GCA_011419295.1 Clarias macrocephalus
TATCTAGAATAGAACATTTCATACATTCTCTCATATACAGTGCTGTGAAAAAGTATCCTTATTTTTTCCCCCCGACAAATTTGTCATATTTACAAAGATAACCGAGTAAATACAAAATTTTGTTTGTAAATGATTTCATTTGTTAAGGGGAAAAAAAACCTGTCTAAACCTGCCTGGCCCTATGAATGACTCAAAAAATACAAAATATATATTTTTTTGGAGTGGCCTAATCAAAGTCCTGCCTTAAATCCGATTGAGATCTTTAAACAGGCCGTTCATGCTCAAAAAATCTCTGATGTGGCTGAATTAAAAGAATTCTGCAAAGAAGAGCGGGCCAGAATTTCTCCACAGCGACGCAAAAGCCTCGTTGCCGGTTATCGCAAACGCTTCGTTCCCGCCAAGGGCCAGGCAGGGGAAAGCCTTCCCCCCCTTAATAAAGGAAATCGTCATTTAAAAGCTGTATTTTGTATTTACTCGGGTAATCTTGTGTAATATATTCAGATTTGCTTCAGGGTCTCAATCATTGCGAGCATCAGGGTAAGGAAGCACATGAAGTGATGCTTACCCATCATGCATCGTGTCCACTGTACACGACTGTGGAGGCAGTTTTATGTTCTGGGGTTGTTTCAGTTAGTCAGATGTAGATTCAGAAATCTTATGAGGCAATAAAATGAAGTCAGCTGAAGACCTGAATGTACTGAATGACCAGGTTACACACATCTGTGGAGTTTTTCCTCCCTGCTGGCATAGAAATATTTCATTCAAAGAGTGATTCTGGAAGCATTAGGAATCACTTTCATACATCAGCTGGCCACCACATTGTGTGCTGCAATCAAATCTAAAGGTGATTAAATGATTTATTTTTTTGGGGGGGGGGGCAGGCAGTGTATTTTTATTTTATTTATTTATTTTTAATGTATTCAGCAAATTGCGTTGCAATTAACTTCAGTTATCTTACTTTGCTCCTAAGTGGATGTAAACATATGGACTTTCTGTGCAGCTCTAAACCACATAAACCAGTCCAGTGTCTATACAATAGTGAATAAGTTGTTGTGACTCTCGGCCTCGTCAGGATGACCCCAGTCAGTCCGATCCAATTACATCATAGTACACCCACTACAGGTCATGAAGTCAGTGAACTAGTAGGTTGTTAAACAGGTAGTATGTCTGACGTTCCACTGTTTAGTTTACTTTGAAGTTTCTGTGTAAAAATAGTGCAGTGTCCTTAACGTGACCTGCTCGGGTACGGTCGGCGACCAGAGAGAGGAAACCGCGATATGGACCTGTGCAGTTATTTAATCGCAAAAGGCTGCGGTTTATTATAGGTTACGTGCACACAGTCAGGAATTCATGTACGATTTGTCAAATATTAAAGTGTTTAAATGTATTTTTGTTTATTTATTTAAATAACTTGATAATTTTGAGGTGATGGATAATTATTGGTAAAAATCCTCATAATGAGATCCAGTTATTTGAGGTTAGCCTGGATGACTCTGTTTCAATACAGAATGCTATATTTATAGTTAATATAATAGTGTAAAAAGTAATCACACAGTGATCAAATCGTTCAGCCCTACTTGACCATGTATGAAATTTTGAGTTTCATTAATGTTGTTTGGTATTGAGTGGACCAGTAGCGAATTTTACTATATTAAATAAAGCTGAACAATATATATGATATTGATATGATAGAATGTATTCACAATATCAATATTATATTTTATTCTATTTTAGTACACTTTACAAATATCATGTATAGTCGACCACCGAAATTCATCCAACAGTTGTTGTTTTAAAAAAAAATTATTATAATTTTTTTTTTTTTTACAATTTGTGAGCGCTCTAGGAACGTAACCCCAGCGAAGTGTGAAAAATTGCACATTTTGGATATGGTCAAGAAAAGTTGCTTTGGTCAAAATGCCTAAAATTTATTATAATTTTCATTATTTATTAATTATTTAAAAATATACCAGAGTCTCCCGTTCCAGCTTCAGCTTTTTTACAAGATCATTGCTTCTTCTTGTTTTGAGTTCTAGTTGGTGCCATACCACCACCTAATGGATTGGAGTATAGGTGATGGGTGAAGGTTGGCTTTGATTTGTATCAGACTTGTCGTTTACTTTTTTTTTTTTTAAGTCACAAGTTACACAGCAATTCAGTAGCTATTAGATACCTGTAATAGTTTGTGATACTTTAATAGAACTATAGCTACATGAGACAAACCAGACAGTACATGTAAGTGCTAATGGATTGAATCGAATCAATAATCGTAATGCCCGATTATTGATTTTTTTTCTTTTTTTTTTTTAAATCAGAAATCGTCTGAGACAGGTCATGTGCCTTGTCTGTCAAATTATCCCTTTCTTTAAAACTAGGTGGCTTCTAGCCTTTTTATTAAATTTTTTTTTAAGAAATCCAACAAACTTTAGTGACTTTTAGTGTTTTTTACTTTCTTGTTTCGTATTGTTTATACTGTTTTAACGAACGCCGGTTTGTTGTCCTCCTCAGCGCGTTTGTCAGGCAGGTGTGAACACGGCAATCACAATCTGTCTGGGAGCGTCTTGTCTCGCTCTCGCTCTAGTCATGTTCAATTGCAGAGGGAACACGAACGCAGGAAGTGAACCGAAGCCAAACATGTGGTTTATTATGGATCCGGAGCTGCAGACTGAGCCAGAAGACTGAGCCAGAGCTGGACAGCTGAAAGATCTCAATGTGCTGGACAAAGAGAGGAGAGAGAATAAAAACAGGAAGCAATATGCAAAATTTTGACATAATGATCTAATTTTTACATCATTTGTACACACACTTGGGGAAAGTTTTTTTTTTTTGGGTCTATTTTTCCTTTCCCTTTCTTTCTGGTCAATGAACGAAAATTGTTTTCTTGGTCATGTTTTTTTTAAAATATATTTTTCTCCCCAAACCAAAAGTGGGAGAAGAGGTAGCTCGGTTGTTAACGCATCGGACTACTGATCAGGAGGTCCACGGTCCGAGCCCCGACACCGCCCCTGTCGTACCCTTGAGCGAGGTCCTCCACCCCAAAGTGCTCGAGTACAATCGAACCTCGAGCTGACAACCCGACCTTGTGAAATAACTGCCACAGAATCGACGGGTATATCTCCAGGGTGGGGTGTATGCGTCACCGTGTGTGCCGGATGGCACGTAGACCGACCCTTTCACACTATTTTCACCAAACCAAGAGTGTAAAAAGTGCGTGGTAAGGAAACTGACTAAGAAGTGTGTTAATTACCCGAATGTTGTCAGTGGACATTGCGTCACATCTACAGATGCACTAGCGTGAGTAATAGCTGTGTGACATTGTTGTGAAAATAAGCATTGTGAAAGACGTCGTCCGAAAGTCCATCAGTCTGCCTTATGATGTTCGTCTTCAAGAACACGGTGTGGATCTGGAAATCGAGTGTATGCGCACTCGAGACATAAAAACCTTCTCTTTACCGTTACACTATTCACACACCTTTCAGGACCTGGCTTTGCTCTGATTCCTCATGTAAGCGGAGTAGCGTTTATTCAGAAACAAATCCCATATAAGGATGGTCTAATTCTGCCCCGCCCACATCTTAAGATTTTTGTTAAAAAAAGAAACTTAATTAACTATTTAAACCACCATGACCCTCAAAAGGATAACCGATTTATTACTCATTACAAAAATGAGTCAAGCACTACTGAATTCACACTCGCTCGTGTTAATGAACGTCGCCTTTTCTTTGTTTCATGATTTTAACACTTTCCCTTCATTAGATTAGACCCCTGCGTTTCATGGTATAATGTGTATAAGTGATATTACTATGAAACTGTGACTCGAATGAAATAAAGGTAGCGCCGCGGCGTCTGAGCTCCTTGCAGTAGAGGGTCCACGTTCAGCCCGTAGCCCATAGCATTAACAGTAATGAGCGTTAAATTAGCGCTCCTCCGGGCGACGCTCTCGAAAGTCGGAGTAATTGTGTTCGCAGTCGTTTCAGCCGGCGCCGATGCAGCGCAGGAGATTTCACACGCACACTCTCTTTATTCCATAGTTACTGTTGCTTCAACGCTTTTACCATGGTGATGGTTTCTAAGGTGTTCAATACGAGTTGCGTAATTAGACGGAAGAAAGGCGGAATGGTAATAAGGTTAATTTGCAGCCTCGGAGCGCTCTCGCAAAACTCATGACACACATCCTCAGCACTCAGCGCGCTCTCACACACACACCCTCTCTCTCTCTCTTTACCTCCCACCCGACTGTGGTTCTCCTGTTAATAGCAGTTAGTAGCAAGAAACAGGCTTTTTTAGTTCTCAGCATGCAGTATGTGTATTTTCCCTAGCCAGCGATCCTAAATATCTTGTCCACATCTTTCTTTTCCTCTATTTAATGTAACTATTATAAAGAGTTCAAAAGAGCAACCAGTGTATCGACAGCCATCCGAGGATAAAGTATTTACCCTCACTTATTAAAAATCTCATCCGCAATCGATTAACTAGTAGCGGACAGTTCCCTCCCGCGCTACCGCTCCTGTACCTGGTCATCCTGCTACCACGAGAGCGGCGTAGTGAGGGGCCGTGCGCGCGGTGAACGGGCTCTTATTTTAAAAACATGAACTAGTTCATTTCAAAAAACCTTAAAATTCAAGCAACACAGCACTGGTCGATGACCGATTTAAAAAAACAACAACAACAAAAAAAATGCTTATACAGAACTACCGGTGTGTATCGAAGCAGGAGGCTTCAGACGTTACTTTTATCATTACTTTTACAACGGTTAAGGTTTACTGCTACAGGAGTAATTTTTTGGTCATAGAAACTCCATTTGAAAAAACAACCATAATAATAATGAATCTGTGAATCTTTTTTTTTTTTTAATGACATTTTGCTGAGTCATGTTTGTAAAGTTGGTTTCAAATTCAGTTCATCATATTGCCTAGTTTGTGCTGGAAAAAAGGCAAGGATATGTCTCTCTATATTGCACAATCCTAAAAGATATTATTCAACAAAAAAAAAGGCTAAAATTCTCTGGGTTTAATGGTTCTGTGCTCATTGCCATTTTGTACATTTTAAGTACATCTTAATGTTTTGACTTTGTTTTACTCTTCACATACAGGAAGGTGGACGGGAGGGTTAGTAGGTTGGATCGCTGAAATGTGAAATTAATAGAAATATCAAATAAGTCAAAGTGTTGTGTTAAATTTTGTATGTATTTATTGTTTGTTGTATGTAGTAGACCATTTATTCGATTTATTCTTTTAATAATTAATTCAACAAATTGCTCCCAGATTGTAGGAAAACTCAGCAGTGCCTCATCCCACCACGGTGTCCTCGTTCAGTTTTCCATAACAGCAAAGCGTTTTATTCATTACTTATCAATGAAAAAAATTATGCACCACCATTTTTATCCAGTTCTCATTACTCAGCAGTTCAGTAATCTCACGACGCGCGGTGATCCGAGATCCAGTCTAGTCCTCCTACTTCACAGACGAATGCGCCGCCTTCACGTGTTCAGCTGTGTGTAATAACGCTCTTATCTCCGGCGCGTCCTTGTTCGCCCTCGCACGCTCCTGAGTCGCGGAGCCAAGAGCTGGTCATGTGCTCGCGATATCCGAATGGAAGGTCGCGGCAGTTGACCGACAGAAACGTTCCCAGATTGTGGACGGATTTTTAAAAATTATTATTTATAATTTTTTTAAAGTGGTGTGGTTATTCTGAAAATCTCTTTGTCCACTATATATTGTTTGTTCAAACAAACAAACTTCAAAAGTGTGGTTTTTATTTTATTATTTATTTATTTAATTTATTTTGAGGTTTTAAGCATTTAAAGATTAAATAAGGCAGGAGTCCCAGCTCTCTGTAATATACAAGTTTGGTCGGAGCAAGAGAGGGATCGGGGTCTCATCAGTCTAATGATGTCTTCACACTTGACTTGTTCGGTTCGATTAAAACGAACTCCGGGGCAGTTGTTGTGTTCGAGCGGTTCAAGTGTGAACGAGCCATCTGAACCTCGGCGCGCACCAAGCAAGCGAACTGCGACTTCTTCAGAAGGTGGATCTCTGCCTGCTTCCACTCGTACCCTAGTGCCGTTCGATTGAAATGTGAACGCACCATGGACCAAAGACATCCCAGCGAACCGAGTCTGGTTTTCTAGCATCGATAACGATGATTGATTCTGTATCTGTGATATCCGATGTAGGGGCGGCGTTTGGACAGATAGGGAATGGGGGGGATAAAATGTGCATTATTTAGCACAACACTGAATAAGTTTCAAAATCTGTCAATTTTAAAAAAAAAGGAAATCATTATATTATAAATTGTTACATTATTATAATATTAATGTCATTTAATAAATATAATGATGCCAAATTAAATGTCAAATTTAATGAGCGTTAAAGGACATTGACTCAGGATGGTGCACATGAGAGCTGAGCAGGGCTGCGCTCAATAACGAGCGCGTGCGAGACCATCCATGAACGTACGGCAGTTACACAGTTTAATGATTTTCGTTTTGTTTTTGAGCGCTCTCGTTATTGAACACAGCCCTGTTGTATTATGCTCTCGCACCAGGCAGGCGCACACAGGAGCTGCTTGCCTTTTGTTTATTTATTAATTTTTTTGTCTGGAACATGGATGGATAGATAGATTTTATCCGCCATCTTTAACCATGCTTGTGTCGTTTTCGATGATTGTATGATTGTTACATTTTATAATCTATTCATCAGTTTTCAGCTGGTAAAGACACCACCATGTGTTATCTGCATGTCTTCTGTGGTGTTGTAAATGCCAAGTGAACCAGGAGTTTATACCAGCATACAGTATATTTTATGCTTTGTTCCTTACTAAGAGGACGGAACTACGAGTGCAAACACACCGTAAATCTCTTATAAAGTACAGGGAGCGAGTTTGTAGTGAGTTAGGGTCCGTATTTAAGTATTAAATATTTCAAAGCGATCATTATTTTTGATTTACACGATTTGCATGTTGTTGTTTTTTCGAGCTCGAGGTTAAGATCAAAGGTTTTGCATTTCCAAAAAAATACCATAATAATAAAATATGAGTCGAACTAATTATAACAACTCCAGAGAGATTTTGGAGCATTAGGTTGTTGAATTTCCTACAGAAACATGAAGATGTGATTCTAATCCCCTCTAATCTCAGTTCACAGCTAATGACTCCCTTGAAAATTTATTTTAACAAAAGACTAATTATATTAGTTGAAAGCATAATCCTATGATGTAATGGAGCTAAAAGGTGTCACTTCTCTTTCCCCAGTGTTCAGTATTCTCTGGTAACGATTATGTATCAATATTAAATCTAAGCTCATGTATTGAGAGTTTGGGATTATTTCTCTATTTCTGTTTGTGCAGCCATGGACCCGTCCATCACGTTGTGGCAGTTCCTGCTGCATCTCCTGGATGACCAGAACCAGCGGCACTTGATCTCCTGGACGTCGAACGACGGCGAGTTTAAGCTGCTGGATGCCGAGGAGGTGGCGCGCCTCTGGGGGCTGCGCAAGAACAAAACCAACATGAACTACGACAAGCTGAGCCGCGCGCTACGCTACTACTACGACAAGGTGAGCGCGGGAGAGGCGTCTCGTGTCCGTTCTGGATTTCCTTGCTGGAGCTCTTTCTCATTGAGAGTACACAGAGAGTTTGGTTTGGTTTGGCTGCCAAAAGCCAATCAGAGCGAGCCAGTCAAGCGAACATGATTGGAAATCTAGAGAGGGCAGGGATTGCCACGTGTTCAGTTAAACAAACAGTGCATGTTTGATCTAGTGCTGCGTTTAGAAACTAACAGGTGTTCAGTGAAGCAGCGGCTGCTCCAGAAGCACTAAGCAGGAGAAAAACAGATTATGGGTTTAAGAAGCAAGCTTGGAAATTGTAGTTATACTTACAAAATAATCGTCAATGCATTGCTGTATTAAAATATTTATTGTAGTGCATTCTCATGATGTACATGCATTTAGATTTGAGTATGGAGATAAAAAGTGTAACAAAACTTCTTCATATATTTAAAAAAAAAAAAAAAGTTTGTTTATACATATACTGTAATACAGAAAATGTGTGTTGCCAAAGAAGCTACTTCTAAAGTTCATGCAACATGAAAGTGACCAATCTTGCTTGGCTAAAAATTTAAAGTTGCTAAATTTAGCGGTTTTTGATAGATGATGTTATATGTGCCACAAAAATGGCCACTTTTCAGCGTTTTTCTGTCTCGCTTCAAACAATAATCATTTAAAATGCTAATTATTCATATTTTTCCTAGAGTATTGATACTAACATTGGTGTAAGCTTCTAGAAGCATATGACCTGTAAAAATTGTTGTTTAAATTAAAGAATTCAGTTTTTTTGGGTAAAAGATTAAAAAGCCAAAACTATTTAGCATTTTAGAATAATACACTTTTTCAGGTTTAGTTGGCCAAGTTTCATCTGAATGGCAGTTAAGATCGTTGAAATATTTCAATTCAAAAAAGTTCTAGACACTTTAGACATAAAAAGACATGAAACTGTTTTTATCAAATGTTTCTTTTTATCTGATAAAAATATAAATGTGTATTCAGATTTACAAAAAAATAAAGCATGGATCGGGAGATAAGAAGCATTACGTATTATGAAAAATTATTTTATATGATCCTATCTGAAAATTCTCTTTTTCACCTATGGGAGACACTTTTTAGCACTGAAGAAACTGAGTAAATGTTTTGGCCGTTTATTAAATTATAACCCAAAGACGTGTATCTGGATCATTAACTTAGAGTCTAAGGTAACTGTTCTGAGAAAGAAATACGCTGTAACCCACTTTATAAACGTCACAGATTCTCTTGAATAATTCTCTTGACTTTCTCTCTCGTTCTCAACAGAACATAATAAAGAAAGTAAGCGGCCAGAAGTTCGTCTACAAGTTCGTGACCTTCCCCGACCCCAACTCGGCCGACGGCCTCAGAAGCCCCGAGGATGCCCAGCGGCTCGTCGGAGGAGAGAAAGCGGAGACGCCCGTCCAATCCAAGGCAGCGGGGGGCGCCGGCGCCGCTGTGTCCTCCTTGTCCAAGAGCCTGCAGCCTCAGCGCTCATCTCCTAGCGCGGTGCAGCGCAGCTCCCGCAACGACTACATGAAGTCTGGGCTTTACTCCACCTTCACCATCCAGTCCCTGCAGACGCCCTGCAAGAGCAACAGCAAAGCTGTGAAAACGGAGCTGCCTGTGGAGAGCGCGTCGAAGCTCAGCAGCATCGAGCGACCGCTGCCGGAGGTGAGACCAGAGCGAAAAAATCAAACGTGAAGCAGCAGCAGCGTGTGCACTTCTACACTTTTCTGGATCGTTCTTTTTGTCTCAGACGCTCTGTTTTATATCTCATCGCATTACAATTACGCGATTTAATCGGTTATGCAATTTAAACGGTCTTTTGTTGAACAGTTATTAAATCATTTAAATCAATGGGTCAGTTTTCAGTTCAGAATCTAATCAAGCTTTTTAATTATTTTGATAATCATTCAAATCGTAAATAGTGTAAAATTAACAAATTCTATACTTAAAAAAATATCCCACAATGTTTTTTTTTTTTCTGGAAAATAGAAACGACTTGTGTCTTCTGCAAATACTCACGTTTTGCAGGAGTATCGCTGCATCTCATTCGTAGCTTATGGCTGGTTAAAGCAATACCGCCACCTGCTGGACTCGAGTGTGTAGTGGAAGATTAGCATGCAGAAGTTACACAGCATTTCAGTGCATATTGGATATTTTTAGTAGTTTTGTACACTTCCGAAACCACTAAGAAATATAGCTACTTGAAACAAATCAGACAAGAGACATTACTGCTCCTGATTTGAATCGAATCAACAATCGGCACGGCCAAAAAAAAAAGGTAATCGAAATGACAATCTGCCTACGATGTTTTCTACAATAAAATTCTTCTTTTATGTTTTATTTTCGGCCTTTTCTGCTTACACTGGTATTACAAGCTTCATGGAACAGTTGCACAGGTTTTAAGGGAACATCCGAAGCCTGCTTGTGCTGTACTGGATTTTGCAGTGCGTCTAAATAAAAAATTATTATGAAATTTAGCTCTGGAAGTGTCTCTGAAAGTGCTGAAATATGTTGCTTTGCAGACGCGCGTGTGTCAGACAGAAGCTCAGCAGGCGGCAGCGGTCACCCCGTCTCCAGCAGACACCGGCGGTCTGCAGGTGATAGTGACACAACCTTCACCCTGCGCCACTCCTGCCCTCAGCCCACAGACGCCCTCCGCCTCTACCGCTGCCCCGACGGTGCGTTACTTCCTTTTGGATTTAGCTCGAATCATAAAAAAAAAAAAACACTCATGATTTAATCTATCAGTCAGACACTTGTTTCATTTTGAAGTTTGTGCAGTGTGAATAATATAGGTGCATATATAATTTATAGTGCTTTTAAAAAAAAATGTATTTAAAAAAATGTGTTGAAGATAAATCTACAACTGTTACATGTTTACTCTGACAGATTGGAGCAATTTTTTTTTAATCCCTCCATGCCTAATCACTTGCTTTTTGTCATATTTGTATTTGTGGATTATTTATGACTGCTAAATTATGCGTGCTTTTTTGTTTCAGCCTCAGCCGAGAGAACATGCTGTACAAATAATTACACTTTAAATTCGAGCAATGCTTTATTGGGCCTTGTTTACTCTCGTTATAATTTAGTCCCACAGAGTAAACATGTTTATTGTGCCTGCTGTTATCAGCTAATTTGGCAGCCACAGTGTTGTTGTACCAGTCAGAGAAAGTGTGTGTGTGTGTGTGTGTGTGTGTGTGTTGTCGACTCATTCTTATTGTCATGCTGTGCTGGGCCGGGACCCGTTAAGCCTCGATTTCACTGCCCGACTTGCAACTTTATAAGACCGAGAGCAATTTCTCCTGCCGATTTTGTTGTTATGCTGCACCCAGCTCATGACTCGGTGTCAAAATAAAACCGACACCAAAAACAAGTCCTTACCTGCGAGTGCTGTAGCTGGTGGTGATGTTAACAGGAACAGAGGCGCCGCAGCTCGCAGACGCTCTTTGTTGTGAGGGGAAAGCTTTTTGTTCTTCATGCCTGTTGTATTTCCCTTTCATCACGCATTCATGTTTCGTTCCGATGCCAAGTTACATTGTTCTCATTAAATTCACAGCACCTGAATACTTCCCGTATTCATGAAAACATAATAAGGCAAAAAGAAAATGCTTAAGGTTTTAAGGGTTAATAAAGGAAATTGGTTAGGATGTTAAAACTATGAGTAGTGTTATGGAATAATTTTTCCACACCAACGACACCAACTTGACGACAGTTACAGTAACACATCGCACGTTTTCCCATCATACCCATGTCTCCTGTTCGTTCTTCGCAGAACGGCCAGTCGCAGAAAACCCAGGGACTCAACGATCCCCCTCAGATCTACCTGACGAGCGTGTCCGACCCCAGCTCTCTGACTTCGCTGATCCAGGTAGCCGGGAGCGACTGCGTGGTCGGCTCGCAGCAGGGCCACCCCGTGTTTGTGGTCATAAAACCTTCGACTGTCGGTGAAGCCAAAGAACCGAACCCGGCTTCTGGAGAAGACCTGCTGGACATCGTGGACCTGGACGTCAAACCCGAAGCCGAGGTGAGAACGAATAGAAACGTATAGAAAAACATTTACGCATTAGTACGACCTACAACACTCTTCAACACGCCCTTGCTCCTGTCTTCTAGACGGTCCCTGTGTCCGCTTCAGTGGTTACCGAGGCTCCGGTGCCTGTCGATGCTTCGCCACCCTCCTGCCCGGAGCCCGCGGTACAGCCGGAGGTAGAATCGGAGCAGAACGACGACTCTCGGCCACCTGGTATTCGTCAGCACGAGTTTCAGCAGCTCGGTTTGTACGGTTATCATGATCATCCTCGTTTATTTCCCTTGTTGTTGTCATTGTGTCTCAGTGGAGGAGACGGGCACCACCACCACCACCGCAGCAGCAGCGACGCAACCAGCCTCCGCTCAGGAAGTGCAGCCGCCCAAATCCAAGAAGCCCCGTGTGCTCGAGCTTCCCTCGTCTCCTTCGCTGTTCCCTCCCGGCCTCTCTCTGGATAAAGTCAGCGCCGCGGTGAACAGCCTGCTGGCCCCAGGCAGCACCACGAACACCCTCACACCCACCGTCATCACCTCTCATGCCTTGGTGAGTCTCTCACACACACGAGGAAGGTTTATCTTAGCAAAGATAGAGACAGTTTCTCACCCGTGTAATGCACTTAAACCTTTATATCAGATGAACATATTTTTTTTTATTCTCCAGGTCATTTTTGGAACTAAGACTTTTTTTTTTTTTTTTAAATCTTGCATTTTTAAGGTCATAGGATAGGAATAAGTCTTGAGTCATGTGGTGCTTCAGGCGGGTATTAACTAATCACGTGTGAACCGTTATCACAAATTCCTTAATTAATAAAACATGACGGGCAGTTATTGTGAGGATTAATAATAATATGTTAATTGTCTGGACCTTTTAATCGTTCATGCCTTTATAACGGCGCATTAAATCTCGAGCTCAGCGTCCGTCTGTTGTATCTGTACAAACAGAACGTGATTTGTGAATGCTGTAGGTTTCTGCTGTATTATTATTACTACCGTGTGATTTATTATTAAGTCTTATTACTGTGCGATGCTCACTCGAGGTAGCGGTGCATCTCTCGAGTCAGCAGCAGATTGACTGTAGTCCTGCGCGGCGCGCACGCCGGTTCTCCTTCAGTGACGTACGAGTTCACAGTTACAGCAGCCACCCACGAGGCAGACCCAGGGAAAGAACAGCGGAGGCGGCGCTCACACGGCACACAGCCAAGGAATTCTTTGTGAAAAACATGTGCGGCTCTATTTCTGGTTAAACCCAGAGTGCTGGAGAAGGAGCCGGAGTCCTGAAAATAGTCTGAGGGGGCAGAAAATTAGGAGAAGTTAGCACAGCCTGACCATGATAGCAAGCCTGTTTAGTCTGGGACCTGTGTGTGTGTGAGTGTGTGTGAGTGTGTGTGAGTGTGTGTGAGTGTGTGTGAGTGTGTGTGAGTGTGTGCGAGTGTGTGCGAGAGTGTGCGAGAGTGTGCGAGAGTGTGCGAGAGTGTGCGAGAGTGTGCGAGAGTGTGCGAGAGTGTGCGAGAGTGTGCGAGAGTGTGCGAGAGTGTGCGAGAGTGTGTCTGTGTACATCAGAGAGAGAGATTGTGGGACTGAGGGTGCACCAGTGTCGGGGGGTGCGTCCGTGTCCCGAGGGCGCTTCTGTGTCCCATAGAGTGTCCAAGTCCCGAAGTGCGCCCGGGGGCGCGCCCGGGGCCCGAAGCGCGTCCGGATGTGTCCAAAAGTGTGTCTGAGGGTGTGGATGAGAGCGTGTTTCCAAGTGTTTGTGTCTGTCATAGTGAGTGTGTGTGCGTGCGCACGCGTTTGACTGTGTGCGCGCGTCATCCCATTTCTCGCTCACACATAACGGCAGCATCATCTGTATTCCTCTCTAATGCTTTATTGAGGACTAATAGCTGTACGTTACAGTCTGTTTCGATCTGCCTAAATTCCACCAAAAACACCTGCTGGATGCTTCTGTGCTAAACAGATGCTGTAAAGTCTGAACGAAACAGATTTCATCTGACAGCTTTAATAGTAATAATAACACCAGAAGACTGGTACGTTGAAAGAAAACACTTGCGAGCTTGAACGACCGTATTCTCCTCCTGCATGTTTACACTCTGGTTTATGTCAAAGCTACAGGATGTACACTTCCAGTCAGACGTTTGGGCTTACTTTGAAAATCTCTTGGTCTTGTAATGAAAGTGGCCTCCTTTAGGCGAGTCGAGTATCTAAAGCGTTCATTGTGACAAATTTGCATGAAACTGAAGATTTCATACAGTGGTGTGTATTAGACTTTTCAAAGAAGAGCAGAAACCAGGTTAGAATAAGAAGGACTGTAAGGGGCTCCTAAGTAAAAGACCACAACAAAAAACATTTGTGAGATGCAGAAAAAATATTAACAGATGCCGGAGGGAGCGCTTGACGTCAGCATGGTGGAGGAAACCCGATGGTCTGGGGGTGCTTTTGGTGGTGCTAAAGTGGTAGACACGATAACACAGATGGCCATCACCTGTTTTTGCTGTGAACAGCGCGTAGTTAGAGCCAATTTCCTCCTACAACAGGACAAACCATGCATGGACTATTTAGGGACGATGTCGTCTGCGCAGTCACCATCTCTCTGTGGGAGCAGCGTTGTCCGTTACGGCTTGTTTCCGAAAAGTTGTCAGTAGTGTACGAGTGAGTGTGAGCCTGTCTCCTGTGATGCACTGGAATAAATCCCATCTAGGGTGTATCCCACCTCAGTTCCCAAGGCCTTTAGGATAGGCTCCAGGCTTTCCGTGACCCTGTACAGGATAAGTGGTATAGGGGACGAGTGATTTACAATAACATGATTAACTCTTGAATTCCAGGTGGTGCTAAATGGAAAGCTAGTGCACTATGTAGGGTGCAACAGTCCATTACATTACGTTGCATTACATGTATGGCATTTAGCAGACGCCCCCTTATCCAGAGTGACTGAGATTATTTTTTTTTATCTTATTATACA
>JAAGKR010013201.1:0-10611 GCA_011419295.1 Clarias macrocephalus
GAGACAGAGAGACAGAGAGAGAGAGAGAGAGAGAGAGACAGAGAGAGAGACAGAGAGAGAGAGAGAGACAGAGAGAGAGAGAGAGACAGAGACAGAGAGAGAGAGAGAGAGAGAGAGAGAGACAGAGAGAGAGAGAGAGAGAGAGACAGAGAGACAGAGAGAGAGACAGAGAGAGAGAGAGAGAGAGAGACAGAGAGAGAGAGAGAGACAGGGAGAGATTCCTACAGTAATTTGTGGCGAGTTTGGAGGACAAGGCGCCAGCATTCACCATTCAGTGTGTGTGTGTGTGTGTGTGTGTGTGTTTCTGCTCTGTGAAACTCCAAATAAGGCGCTATGCAGTGGTACAGAACAGGAAACCCTGAGACAGGAAGTGAGGTCACCGCAGAAAGCTTGAGTCACTGGGGACGACTTTAACACTGAGACACACAGACACGACCCCCGACACACACACACACACCCCTAAAACCTTCACACACACACATACACACACACACCCCTAAAAACCTTCACACACACCCCTAAAAACCTTCACACACACCCCTAAAAACCTTCACACCCACACACACACACACACACACACCCCCCTAAAAACCTTCACACACACCCCGAAAAACCTTCACACACACACACACACACACACACACACACCCCTAAAACCTTCACACACACCCCTAAAAACCTTCACACACACACACACACACACACCCCTAAAACCTTCACACACACCCCGAAAAACCTTCACACACACCCCGAAAAACCTTCACACCCACACACACACACACACACACCCCTAAAACCTTCACACGCACTCACACACACTTTACAGACATGCAAATTACACACATTTCTACAACACATTACATACAACCTGTATACACACACATACACACACAATTCTGCAGCCTTTACACACACAACCCTGAAACATTTACACACTCAACTCTACAACGTTCACACATACTGCACACCACGCACTACACACACCATCCTAAACCTTTATATACACACACCCCACACACAACACTAAACCTTCATACATGAAACACTACAACCTTCACACACACTACACACAACCCCAAAACCATTACCCACAGACGACACACAGAACGACGCCCACAGCATACACAAGTCTAAACCTATACAAACACTGCACACACAACGCTAAAACATTTACACTCACACAACACACATGACCCGCACTCCTGCGCACTCCTGCGCACTCTGCTGTAAGGTTCTCCTGTAAACCTGGTGAACAGTTCATGAAGCCACGCCCCAGCATGGGCGCCTCAGCATGAGCGCTGAGTGAAACGAGCACATTGTAGCTAAACGCTGATCTGTAACTTTCCACTCTCTGAGCTAACAAAATGGAGAAGTGGGAGAGTGGAAGCGACAGATGACCTGAGCAGGGTGTGACATCTGTGAGTTCATGTAGGGTTGGAAGGTTACTGAGATACCATCAAAGCTGTTTCACTTCTGCACTTGTAAGCGTGAACGCCTTGTAGCACAACGTGGTCCCATGTGTTTCACAATATACTGTAAAGTAACGTAACCTAGAACGGTTCTACAGATCATCTGACCGATCGCTAGAGCCATGCCGTAGGAAGTCGTTTGGTGCTCAGAACTTCCAAAAAATGTAAACAATCACGTTAAAAAGTTAACAAAGGATTCGGTCTGAGGTGAAACATTAGAAGCGAATTTTTGCTCTGAACAGGTTGAGATTTCTTTCATTACCTTCTGAGAGGGACAGGATGGCTCTACAGGTGCTCTTCATATCTGACACAGGTACTACGATAAACCGCGCAAAATGAAAGACTGCTTTTGTAGAACTTAAAAGCAGAAAGTCTTGCTTTCAGAACTAACTTCTGCCCTCTCTGTAGACTGAGCATCAAATCAGTGTCGTGTCTGAGCAGGAAGTGCCTTAGTGTTTGGAACTCAAAATATCATGTTAAACACTCAGTCTGAGGAGAAACATCTGCCTCGCTCTAGATACTGTAACGACACGGGTGTAAAGTTTGCCTGCGTGTAATTCTTTTTTCCTTTTTTTTGGTCTGATGCGGTTCTGATTTTATTCATTCATTTCTCAATTGTTGGAGTTACAGTGTACATTGTCCAAAAATAAATAAATAATAATAAAAAAAAAACTCAAACACTAGATTTTACCCACTTCACCCAATTTATTTATTTTGCTTCCTCCCGATCTGGCAACCATTCGACTGTCTATACGGGGTTCTTACCAACCTGGCAACCTGTCACCGAGTAACGGTTCTCTATCTGCACCAAAGAAACAACAATGCGAGAAATGATAACACACATACACGTTCTGTTACATAGTGTGGGTTTTTTTTTTGTTTTGTTTGCTTGTTTGTTTGTTTTGTTTTTTGAGTAAAACATTAAAAGGAACTGTATAATCACGACAGGACGTGAGAAAGGTTTTAGGACAACTAGCAAAAATGCTACACTGTGGGAGGCTTCTTGAGATTTGTTTCACTAATTGAACAGATATAACAATGAATTAATTAACTAATTAAGGTTCTCTATTAAATAATCTAATGTTAACAGTGATGAGATCGACAGCAATGTGGTGAAAACAAGGTTTACATCCGGGTTCTTTTTCTTTCATTCTTTTTTTTTATTTTATAAAAAACCGTTATACTTGTATTTTAAATGAAGAGAGGAAACACCGCGCGTTATCGCGAGATTTGGATGATGGGATTTAAAATGGACGAACACAAAAGAGAACAAAATGAGGCGAAAACACGAATTATTAAGGCCGGAGTCGCGAGCATCACTGAGGGTGTAGAGCCCCGAGGAGGGGCAGTGTGTGCGGCTCGGCACGGGCTATTCACAGAGCTGCTCGCGCAGGGTCTGGTCACTAATCTCACCGTTAATTAAACTCGCACTTGTGGATAAACCTGATGGATAATAACACACGCCTGTTTTTCTTTTCATATGAATCCCGTCATCTCTCTCTCTCTCTCACTTACAGTGCAACAAGTTCCATCAGCTCACACACACACACACACAGGCAGGCATTCAATTATAACTAAACTGTAAATAAGTGTGTTTAGTCTGATGAGAGCAGTGCTCATCCACATCCTGCGCAGCTTTAGGCGCGGAACACACACACACACACACACACAAGCGCGCGCGCGGGCTCGTTGCATTTCTGTTTTCTTTAAGAAGAAGTCCAGTGCTCAAACTCACCGTTTTCGGCATCTTTGATCTTCTTTCTTTCGTATTTTAAATTAATTACAAAGTATCTTTTTAAAAAGAACGCGATGACGTCAGCAGGCAGCTGGAACAACTTCTCCCATCCAGCGCGCGCTCGCTCTCTCTCTCTCTCTTCAGGCACAAACTTTCTGCCTTTTTTCTTTTCTCTCCTTCTTTTATTCCTCTCTTCTTCTGCTTTCCTGCGGTGTGTTTCAGAGCTGCGGAGTGTGTGTGTGTGTGTGTGAGAGAGAGAGTGTGTGTGAATGAAAGAGAGAGAGTGGGGGTTTTTTTTCCTTTTCCTGCTAACGGAACTCACTTTATAAACCACACCCAGTAGTCTGTCTCTCTGTCTCGTGTGCGCGCACACACACACACACACACACACACACTACGTCATCCTGCAGGTGGCGCAGGAGGGCTTTACACTGCCGTACAGGGGCAGTGTCGTGTCGCGACAGGGCGGATCTTCATCTTCGTCATCATCATCATGTGTTCGAACGCAGACAGTCTGGCCATGTGTGTGTGTGTGTGTGTGTGTGTGTGTGTGTGTGTGAACCCGCACTAGTGAACAAATTTTTAGTGTGTTCCAGAACTAAATTAATAAACGTCTCAGTGTTCTCGCGTGAACGCGCACTTCCGTTCTCAGCAGGCCGTTAGGGGGCGCAGTGTGTGTGTGTGTGTGTGTGTGTGTTCAGCAGGACCCAGCCGCGGTAACGGCTACTGTGCACGTCGCCATGGCAACGTTCCAATCCGCGTGCTCTCTCTCTCGCTCTCTCGAATAATCCGGGAATCCAAAATGGACGCGTCACCAGAGCTGGCGGGCCGGGTCGGTTACCATGGATACGGCATTCAAAAAAAAAAAAAAACCCTGTTTGTGTGTGTGCGTTCTAGCCCATGCTGCAGTAGTGCACTAGCATTATTAACATGAACTGATAATTAGTGTCGTGTTACAGTAGTGCGCTTGGGGCTCGAACGCTACATGAACTTCGAATCAATCAAACAGAAAGAAAGATAAAAGTACACAGTGTTAAACCTTTGATGTCATGCATCAACTAATTAAAAAATAAATAAATACAGAACAGTTTCAATTTAAATAGAAGGACACTATATTAACAAAAACATTTAACTAACAAATAAATAAATGAATACAATTACACTGTTAAAAAAATAAATAAATACCTAAATAATTAAATGAGTACACTATGTGAACTAATATAAAAATAAATTCAATATAACTGTTAACTGCTTTAACTGTCATGTGAACTAATTTGAGGAAAGAAAGAAAGAAAAGAAGACTATGTTTTTAAACATGTAATTAAATAAAAATAATAAAAGTACACCATGTTTAAAAACAGTGAACTAATATAACAATGTTGTTGGTCTTTTGGCTGCTCCCGGCTAAAGGGTCGCCATAGTGGACCATCCGATCCGTACACAAGCTTGGCACAGGTTTTACGCCGGATGCCCTTCCTGATGCAACCCTCCCATTTTATTCAGCACTGCATCCAGTGGCTGGGGTTTGGGTCTTGGCTGGGAACTGAACACAGGCCTTGTGAGCCACCAATGCCCCCTACTGAACTAATAATATAAAAATAAAGCAATGAAATATAACTGCAATAACACATTTTAAATGTTGAAGTAATTTAAGGAAAGAAAGAAAGAAAAGCAGACCATGCTTGAAAATATTGAATTAAATAAAAAAATAAAAGTACACTATGTTTAACAACATTGAACTAATATAAAAATAAATAATTAAAATATAACTACAAGAACACAACACATTTTGAAAGTTGAACTAATTTAAGGAAAGAAAGAAATAAAAGCAGACTGTTTGAAAACATTAAAATAATAATAATAATAATAATAATAATAATAATAATAACAACACAATATCATTTTTACTTTTGAACTAACCACTGAAGGAATATAAAAAAATAAAATATAATTACAATAACACAATACTTTTTTAATTGTTGAACTAATTTAAGTAAATAAATTACTGTAGCATGACAAAATGATTTAATCCACTGAACTAATAATGTAAACAAACACATACTAAATAAATAAATAAAGCAATATTTATAAAATTATGAATAAATGTATACACTTATTAACCAATAACAATATTACACCAGAAAGTATGAAAATATGAAAACAAACTGGCTAATTTGGGAACACCTAATCTACATGTCTTTGTACTGTGGAGAACCCAGAGGAAACCATGAACTCCATGCACACAGACCGAAGCTGGGAACTGAGCCCGGACTCTGGTGGAGCGAGGCGACAGCACTAACCACTGCGCCATCGTGCTGCCTTCTCAAAGTTTAGAGCAGTTTAAAGTAGTACTGCTCAGTATTACAACTACTTTTTGTTGACTTTGTTTGTAAATACTTAAAGAAGACTAATCCTCACTTTATCCCTCTGTCACACATGTAACATGAGGTTCTGCATCACTGCGAAACCCACTGCAACATCTTCCAAGGTCTAAGTTGGAAATGCAGCTGATGTATTATTTTTATTATTAATATTATCAATAACAACAACAATCTATCAGGCTGTGTACTGTGTAAGGCCCCGTCACGTCCTTTTACTTGTTTTGGTAAAGGAGCGCCACTTTGGCAGCCTGGGCCTTGACTAAAATCTTATCGATGCAGAAAAAACAAAAAACGTACAGTACCAACTAAATTAGTCTCACACACACACACACACACACACACACACACACACACACACACACACACACACACACACAGGGCTGCAGTCATATATGGAGAGACACAGTAAAAAAAGAGCACAGGGTCAGGTCTGCTCTTACAGAGCGTGTATTATGAAGACACATAAGAAGTGAACATGTTTAAGCTTTGTGGTCAAAGGCAGCTCTGTATATTCATACACACACACACACACACACACACACACACACACACACACACACACACATATGTGCAAACACAAGTCCTAGCAGTGCACGTTTCCTATCAGGCAGTAGATAGTGTGAAGCCTAATCTCTTTAACTTGTGTTAAATACACACATTGCAGACTGAACAAACAGTGCAGAGGCAAACAGTCTGTACACTTTACACATTGATAACTAGACATGTGATAAACATTTATCATCAATAACAAAGTGATCCATCTGTACAAACTATCAAATAAATCAATAAATGTGCGGTTTGATGCTCCATCAAAATGATTTTTTCCTCCAAAGAATAATAAATAATCTGAACTTTTCTGAAATAACAAATTGAAACTGTTCATTTTGCAAGTAAAAATTTCAGATCGATGAATACGTTCATTAGAAACATGCAGATTTTACTCACCAGATGTGATGAGAACATTTACAGACAGAAACCTGATTGGTTCTGAGGTTTTATGACATCACAACACTTTTCTTTCATATTGTTCAACACAAACATGCATGTACACACACACCAACAGATGTGAAGCAACTTTGTTTATCACTTTATTTTTACTCACATTCACCCCAGCAACGTTTTTGTGTCAGGAAACTTTATAAACTTTATGAAACCTCGTCAAACCTTTTGAGAATATTTTACTTCTTGTGTCCTGATGTTACAGTACGGTACATTCAGGATTATGTTTGTCTGAAGGTTTCCGTTTTCCAGATCAACAAGAAGAGGATCATCGACTCTTTCAACTGTTGAACGAGGCGTTTCCACTTTCTTCCTGTTTGGGCTGAATTGAATTTATTTGACCTTTTTAGTTTTCAGTAAACAAGAGAACATGACTTTTCATTGTGTTTTATAAAAAAATCCTTTCACTCATGATGGATCATTAAAAAAAACTCCTCAGGTGGCTCATTTCTCACACATTCTGACTCAGTAATATAAAGGAGGATCAAAAAGTTTGGAGATTAGTTTTGTAACACGCCAACAGATGGCAGCACAGGGGAGTCACAGGAAACACTGACCTTCATAACTCAGTGTGCCAAAAGACATGGTGCTGTGGACATCAGGAGCTGTGCGACCCGTGTTATTCTGACCATGTGAGTTACCACGCAGAGTGAACGTGAATTTCTATGTGAGTCGTTCTGAGTGGCACACGTGCTTCAAGAGCGAAAGAACGTCAATGGAAGAAGACTGGAAGACCTTCTACCAGATCAACCCCTGAAAATGTCAAAACCAATCAGCAGCTTGTGTGTGATCCGCTATGACGAATGCGGACATGTCTCTGGCATACGAGCCGAACACCTTCTACACCCACTTCAAGGTTGCAGCTAACAATGCTAATAGCTCTAGCAATGCTAACAATGATAGCGTTGCTAATGGCTGCAGACAGGAAGAGAATGCCAACACCGGAAACACGTTCATCATCTCCGAGCACATCTTGTGAGAACAGCATCCCAGGCCGAGTTCTCAGAGCCTCCACAGACCAGCTAGCACCTGTGTTCACAGTAATATTCAACCTCTCCTTATTCCAATCGCTAATCCAAACATGCTTTAAAGAGTCCACCATTGTTCCTGTCCCAAAGAAACCATATCCTGCTTCCCTCAACGACTATCGCCATGTAGCCCTGACTTCATTAGTGATGAAGTGCTTTAAGTGGATGGTCAGGGACTTCATCATCTCTTCACTACCCCACACACTGGATCCACTACATCTGCCAGATGCCATCTTTCACCTCTTTCATACGTCACTCACCCACCTGGACACTAGAAAGGGGAATTATGTTAAAAAGCTTTTTGACAACTACAGCTCAGCGGTTAACACGATAATTCCCGCAACACTCACCACCAAGCTGGACCACCTGGTACCCATCCATGTGTCAGTGGATCTAACTGACAAGTCTCAACCTCCCTCGCCCTCAGCACTGGAGCACAACCTCAGCACACCCATAATCTGTTAACTACTAATACCCCTATCTCACCTACGCGGTCTCGCGTGGTGGCCGTAAGTACTTACTCGTCACATCAAAAGAGTAATCCAAGTACTCTTACGCGTTACTTTGTAACACCTTACTCCCAACACTGGGTGAGCCTGATCTCTGACAACAGTGAGACGGGCTACATGGAGGAGATTAGAAATCTGGAGAACTGGTGCCAGAGGAACAACCTCTTCCTGAACCCCACGACCACTAAATTGCCCCTGTTGGGCCCTCAAGTAAGGTCGTTAACCCTCAACTGCTCAGATGCATAATGAGATAAAAATGTAAGTCACTCTGGATAAGAGTGTAAATGTGCACATTGCACACCCTGGAACTTTGCACATTATTCTGCACATAGTCTTGCTCATGACTGGATATGTTTTTCTATATCATAATTCCATATAATAAAAAAATATATATATATATACCCCACTATATATATTTATGTTATTATTTGTGCATGTTTATGGCTGAAAGTTTTTCAATATTTGTAAAAAAGATTTCTCTCATTTCATACATTATATTCTTTATTTGAAAACAATTTCTAATTTCATTTTCACTTCATACTGGTTCTGACTGTGTATGTGACAAATAATATTTGAATTTGAATGATGATCGTCTGAGAACAATCCACAAGATCGCTGCCGTTGTCGGTGTGTCATACGGAACAGTCCAGGCGATCCTCACGTGTGATTTGAACATGTGCCGTGTCACTGCCGAGTTCCTCCCCAGGCTGCTGACCCAGGAGCAGAAGGAACATCGCGCCAAAGTCTGCCAAGAACTTCCGTCAGCGTGCGGTGGACGAGCCGTCCTTCATGTCGAGGATCATTAGTCTCTCACTCACTCATCGTCTCCAGGACTTGACCTGAGACCTGGAGCCAATCACAGGAGACAGGAGGAGGTGTACGGGTATGATCCTGAGACGAAGCACCAGTATTCACGGTGCGAGGTCTTGTGCGAAAAAGACGAGGCGACCGAAGTGCATGCTTATCGTCTTTCAACATTCACAACATTGTGCGTTGAGAATTCATCCCCAGGGGCCTGACGGTCAATAGGGAGTTCTACTGCCAGGTTCTAAGGTGTCTGATGGAGGATGTACTTTTTAATACCGCCTTGTACAATACAATACAAAAGCTATTTATTCAAATAAATAAAAAATTATATTCGTTATATAAGTCGACTAATTTTTTAATAATACACGAATAAAATAATAATAATAATAATAATAAAAAATACGATCCGGAACTATAATTCGCTGCTATGGTTTCCAAGGGGACCGTTTAAACAAGTACCGAGTCTTTCTGTGAGTCGAATCTTAATTAAGATTCGACTCATAGCAACGTCGCTCTTAATCCTGTCAAAAACTGCAATATTTGTTTTAACATAAACGGAAATGTGATGAATGAAATAAAGAGTAATTATTAGTATAGTTAGTATATATAAATTGTAATTTCTAATGACTTTTGTATGTATATCCGCGAATCGACTCGTATATCCGCGAATCGAAAAGATTCGAATCGAAGAACCGACCCGCACAAACGACACATTGAGTTAACACCGGAAATCAGTTCGGCGTCCGTATCCGGTGAATTGTTTGGTCCAGGGTTTCAGGTCGGTGTGTGTTGTTTTTTTTGGTGTTGTTGATCGGCCCCGTTAATCAGAGCGGCTCGGTTTCAGCGGGTGTTTAACGGTGTGGAGATGAAAAGGAAGCGCGCGCAGAGGCGCCGCCATGTGGTCGCGTGGCTGAACAGAGCGGAGTGGGAGCAGGTGGTGGAGTACCTGAGCTCGCGCGAGCCCGCCTTACAGACACACGCGCTGCACAGGATCAGCGCGTGGAAGGGGAGGTGAGAAGTGGTCTCTCTCTCTCTCGCTCTCTCTCTCTCACACACACACACACACACACACACACACACACACCTGTACCTGGGCTGTGTGTCCCTGTATCAAAGCTACTCATCATTCCTGCAGTGCACTGAATAATAGGGGGAGGGGGCTCTTATGACGTCACAAAGGCATTGGAGAGATGACGTCACCACGCACTGAACGGGTGTTCATTTCTCAAATGAAGTTGACAGTGTTTTTATACGCCTCCTATGTATGTGTGTGTGTGCAGGTTTGGGCCGAGCACTCCGGTCGCCGTGGAGACCACAGCCAATCTGGTGCGCTGTCAGATTCTGGACCGGAGCGGCAAACTGGAGCGAGATGACCTGGTGCTGCTGTACGGCATGGCGCTGACCAGGTGTGTGTGTGTGTGTGTGTGTGTGTGTGTGTGTGTGTGTGTGTGTGTGTGTGTGTGAGAGAGAGAGAGAGAGAGAGAGAGAGAGTGTGAGTGCAGTTTAATTTGAGTGATTACATTATGTTGTGATAACTTATGTGTGTGTGTGTGTGTGTGTGTGTGTGTGTGTGTGTGTGCTCTCCAGAATACAGGAGCAGTCCTTTACTGTGTAGCACAGCATGAGAGGTGATTGCTCTCCCCAAGTCTCCTGTTTTACACTTTTCCCCTGCTGTGATCCGAA